>WURT03099335.1:0-25591 GCA_009936505.3 Holothuria glaberrima
AATACACAATTTTTACCGACCTTCTGGCCAGATGTATCTAGGGTGGACTTAAAGCACCATCTTCTATAGTGCCCCCACATCGCCAACTTCTGGTGGCGTCACTGGACCTCCTAATAGGGGCCTTTTGGGTCCAGGAACCGGGGTCCCCAAGCTCATCGTTACGCTGATGATTATTCATATGGTTCCACAGTCTATAACTAATTCCTCTACCATCTAAAGCACATATTCGATTACGCTGGGGAAACCTGTTGTTCGAAATCAAACAGTGGGGGATTTCGTTATCAATTTTACCCAAAGGTCCCCTAAAAATGTAGGAGATATTTCGTCTCCTATATTTAGTAGAAAGTCTAAGCTGTTATTAAATCGCATTGCTTCCTTACCCAAAGGGATTATCTTATAAGGTGGGGAAATGTGTTCAAATTATCAACCCAACTTGGGAAGGCAATTTAGAAATGTAAGTCAGTTTTCTACAAAATTGGGACGAAATTTGAATCAAAATTTGCGCTAATTTATATAAACGTCAAACAAAAAAATACACCACATTTTCACTTTTGGGGCCATTTCCTGCAATCTGGGAGGCACTTTTTCAAAAATTTCCACCATACGCTACGGGCCAACCCATGGTGGCGCGTAGCGTACCTACACTCCATCTTTTCAACATGCACAAGTCAGCCCCCAATCCAAAATACCTTCCGACGGCACTGGTTAGCAAAATGTCTTTCTTTGCCACCAAACTATGTCTAATTTTCATACAACCGTGAACTGAACACACAACTGAATGCATAAAGTGGTTTAAGTCACCAATAGTATATTGAGAATAAATTTAGACGATTTTTGAAGATCGACCATTTTGAACATAGGGTGTAGGTAATGATATTATGCTTGACATGCAGGTTGGCGTATTAACAGATTATGGCCACAAATAGAAGAACACATAGTCTCATTGTTAACCGACTGTTGTTGATTTCTATTGTCTCACTTTGTAGTATTGCCAGTGTAAGTAACTGACATATACGATCCCTTATCTGCCTTCTGTAGAAGTAATTTTAGTAAAAGGACTTACTCAATCAGACAGTGGCTCCATTGCGCATGCGTTTGCCCATCGGTATTTATGTCTGCGGAAATTAGTTCAAGCTTGTCAGTGGAGAGTGATCGACATTAATCAGTCGATGCAGTTATAGAAAACATTGTAACGCCTTTAACTATTCAACCAAATGTTGAATTTAAAAGCTTGTAGAAAGTGTAAAATGTGCATGACGTCTTTGAAAGTTTTATTCAAAAGAAAGAACTTACTTAAAAAGTGTGTATACAAATAAAATTCATTCAAAGTCTTCCATTCTCTCTTGTAATACTTGAATGCATCCATCGTGAAATCGAATGTGTCTTTATTAACAAAAATGACCACATGGTGTCTAACTCCCCTCTTTAGGTGGGAAAATGAGGCTTTTTATGCATTTCAGTTCTAATTAACTAAATAACGCTGAGATAAACTCCAGAGCACTTTTACAGCCAAATAATCAGTAGAAACGCCGTCAGGTACAGCAATTCTAGAATGCGTAATTGTATCTCATACGATGCAAAACGTGCATGAGAATTAGTATCTGCCTCCTTCAAATGCAGCTAGTCACAAACATTTCTAAATTTTAGGCATATTTCAATCTTTCACAACGCTGGAAACGTCGTGTATTAAAGATAAACAACTGGCATCTGTCCCACAAACTTCCTACAGGATGTTGAGAATAGGGAAAAAATTGTCATCGTCTTATGTCGGATTTAAGTATCTTTAGGGGATCTACCATGATTTGACAGGAGACTTTATTTATTTGTTTCACACTAGATCGCCTTTTACTTTTTCCTTTATTCTTCTCGTGTGCTCGCTCTCTTTCTCTTCGTGTCAAAAATTCGAATGATGCATTTATGTTAATTAGTGTGACGTTATACTGAGAGTTGATGCCTGTATCGAATGACTTCTCCAGCTGCTTAAAATTGGGATTTATGACCCGGTGTAATTAAAAAAGCCAAATTGAGAAGAAAATATGGAGAAGACCTCTATTCAAGGTTGTAAAAGCTTATTTTAAGATGAAATTTAATCTTTAAGGGTTTAAACACATAAGCAAGAAATTCAATGAAAGCTAAATATTGTTAAATTAGGAATACTTCTAACTTCCACAAGTCGTGGTTTTTCACTCACGTGATATGATCAAAGACAGGTATATTATGAGTCTTGTTAAAGCCACAAAGTAGATCAAGAGAGTCTTGCTTACACTACGTCAGGACTTTCTAAGGGCGTCTCGTTAAATCTCGAGTCCTTTCAGTCCTTTCGGGGTTGTAGCTTCTTTTGGGCGTAGTTTCAGGTAATTCCCCCAAGGTAAGAGATAACCCACAGGACTTTTTCTAAAATGCACAATGTGAAAGGATTTGACTTTACCAGATGTCAAGAACAGAAAGCTGATGACACTACCATAAAGACAGGCCTGTGTACAGGGGTTTAATAAGGGAGGAGTCAAGAGCTAGCTTTGTGACGCAGAAGTACAGTGGAATTTAGGTGGAAGTCGGTGCAATATTGAGATGGTATTAACAATCAAAGTTGTCCTATTACTTTATCAAAGTGCCTTTTGTAAAGGTTTGTAGTTTAATTTCAGTTCGAAACTGTTATGTGAGGGGTTTCACCGGCTTCACATGATCGCAGGTCTCTGGTTTTGAAGGGCAAGATCGAACGTCTCTTTAGTTTTGAAGGGCATGCGTCCATTGTGTAACAGTATCTTCGGTCATGTCGTGCGCATTTGTTGTTAATACACTTGCTGTGTGTGTGTGTGTGTGTGTGTGTTTTGCCCTTCAGTGCTTGGCAATCCCATTCGCGTGACGTCACATGAAATCCCTCTATATAACTTCATTGCAAACTTAGCATCGAGAATATAAACTTGTTTTTAGCATAACTTCGTGAAAATTTGGAAAATGAATACATAAGTACATATAGCTGGTACATTTTAAGATAGTAAGAACTGCTTCACCCCAAGTATTGACCTCTATCTGTCCACACACCTTAAGGTGCGTTTACACCAAAACCGAAATCTGCGTTTTGCTGGCGGAAGCTGCAAAGCAAGTGGCTTGTACGTATTTTACGGAACCGTTCACACAGAAATCGCGTTGTGAAAAAATTTCTCGGTGAACGGTTCCATTTCTAGAAATACGTACAAGCCATTTGCTTTTCAGCTTCCGCCCGCAAAACGCAGAAGATTTCGGTTTTGGTGTGAACGCACCTCCACATTATCAACATAAATGAGTTGACATATAGAACAGGACACATACCATCTGCAATATTTTATTCATGGATTTCAACTCGAATTTCAAATATGGAAGTACCCCATCTACCGCTCTTTATTATCTACGTTTTGTTTAATCGTGGTATCTTTAAGCTTCGTAATTGAATACATTTCAACCTGTGCATAACTTCATTTGAATTTCTGGAATTACCTAAACACTGTTTTGAATGTATGGATGAATAGTAATATCCTTCTAACGTGATCTGCATCGGATCCACGTTTCCCTCGAAAAGTATCGTTTTTGCTAAACCTTTCTCTTTTGTACATTTTTATACCTTACTGATGAAATTAACTTATTCTCTTACTTTGAAGCCAGATAAAGTTATAAATAAGATGAACATTTACACATCGTAAGCGACCGGGGTAACTTATTTCGTCTCTCTAGAGATAAACCTGTGATGAATTTCAATTTTAACATGTCGAGTTTAATTTTTTTTCTGTCAAGCTTTCAATCAACATCTTTCTTTCCAAGAGATGTCAGTGACATCCGATCTCACCTTTTCGGGTCCTTGCGTCGCAAAAGAAGTAGAAACATGCGTTTACCTGTGAGTCAGTAAGGTCAAAAATTCACAAAAAACACGTTTTCCAAAATGCAAAACTACTTTTTACAAAACTTGTAGTCTTCCAGGCATGATATATATCAAACAAGAGGATGGTGTTACAAATGTGCTAATTAATTCTCCTCCTAGGCAAGGCTATGCAAAACAGATAACACAAAGTACAAAACTTTGGTATCTTGAAAAGAAATTTGTGTAATGAATTGACAATAGAAAAGTTAAACAATTACCAGAAATTAAACATATGGAAGACACTTATGGAAGATACTTATCATTTTAAGCAAAAAGCACCTGTAATAGCGGCTTGTCTTATACTAAGATGACAACAGGAATATCTCCTTTTTTCTTGATTATGTTGAATTGCTTTTGGAATACCTTAAAGTAATGTTTATGTATAATTTACTCAGACAAATAAATCTGTGATACATTTTTGTACGACAATACAATTGCAAGAAACATTAAACAAATTATTTAAATTAAAGTAAATTTAAGGTACATTTATACAGGTTTTAAGCTCTATAAGTTCTATGCAGTTGCGTACTCTCGTCTCTTGCTCTGTAAATGTAGATTTCCACCAGGACGATTCCACTCCCCTACAACTTCCCTCCTAAAACTTCCACCGAACAATTACCACCGAATTTCCAGGTGGAAATTGTACAAGGGAGAGGGTAGGAGAAGTCTTGAGGGAGAGGTGTTCTTGGGTATTTTAAGTTTCCTTGATGTAAACCATGCGGAAGCAGTTGTCTGGTTTAGGGTTGCTGTGACTAAAACTGTGTACAAATGTTTCATTTCTTTAAAAATTCGTATCCCGTTTGGCCCGATGAAATAGAATGTACCTCATGGAATACCAAAAAGTTTCTTTTCAATCACTTTCTGTAATCTGTCAACAAATGGTTATCACTTTTAAGAGCCAAAATTTAATAGTACAATATAGTCTCCTGTTGCATGTCAACCTCAAGATACTCTAATATAAATACAGTGATTTGACCGATAAAGTCGTGACGCACCACCTGAAGCAGAAGGATAAAATATTTCAGACGTTTTAAATGGACTCAAGCAAATATAATTTTTATCCATTAAATTTATTTTCCTGTATGGATTCCGAACTGTTCGAATGGCATTTTTTTTATAGTACTAGAGGCATGACCGAGGACTCTTAGTTGACACGGGTTGATGCTCTTATAGACGGCCAAAATGGCAAAATTCATCACCATACCATATGAAATTAACTTCCTTTCAAGGAAAACATGCAGGGTTTCAAGCAGTTGAGTAGCTGTCAGGCTATAAAACACACAAAATGGCGTCATTCATACTTCACTGTGCTTTCATCTGACATTAGGTGACAGTTAGACTGTTGTCGTAAAGCGGAAGCAACTTAGAGCTTCATGGTTGCTTGAACAAATTGAATTTCATCTTTACACATTTTATGAAGCGAAGGAAACAAAGAAGAATTGCGGATCAAACATTTAGTTTTGGGGCCTTTAAGTATTTGATAAAGTGAAATCACATATTGTGCAACTATGCTGGCTTGAAGTGTACATATCCAGTTACAGCTGTCAATTGAAACCTATAGTATTAGATATACAAATACAGGCTTAAAGACGGTCCCTTGTTCTAAAGTTTTCTAAGAGATGAGTGGAAAAATAAAACTTGCCGAATTTAGAGGATAATTTTCATCAGAATTTTTGTCTCAAATAGCATGACGAAAATCTTAAACAGCATATTTAGAGTTCAAAATAAGACAGTTGAAAACTTTATATGGGAGAAGCCATCAAGAGAATAAAAAAGTATCTTCGGTTGTTTTCTAATGTAAAAGTTTAGCTAACCTTTCTATTTCTTTTTCAAAGTCAGTTCAGATAGGAAAATTAAAGATCGGTCTGAGTTTTCAGCTTAAAACAACTCAAATTTGATCCAATTCATCCACAAAACCGATACTTTAGCAACATACCCAAGACCGTAATGCGTTCTTGTGAATATTGGTGTTATTGTGAAGCAGCTTGAAACTACTATGTATGGGTATAGTTTGTAACTATGGGTATCGTTTGTGGTGCTACACGGTACTTCTTATTTTGTTGCTACTTGTAAATGCAGACGTCTTTGTAACGCAACGAAAAATAACTTCAAAATGTTTCAACGTCAAAGGCAATATTGTAAAACATACCAAAGAGTCCAACATATTCAGGGAGAAAAAAGTCGTTCTCCAAAATAAAGAAGCACTTGAGTAACCAATTATTTCATTTTCAAGGGAAAAGAGAGCCAAACACGCTCACGGGGAGAAAATAGGGACAGTGTCAGTGCAAAAATTAAGCTTGTTGCTGCCCTTCACTTTGAACGCCGTCCATTTGTCTACTTTCGATGAAAGGGAAAATGCAGTCCCTCCATTTGATTTGGTGCAGACCGTCATTATAATTCAGGAATGGCTTCGATCAATCATGTGACGATATTTACGTTACGTTAATTACTTGTTTAATTCATGACAACTCAATAACTCCTTGGTTTACCTTCAGAATTCCATGTTTTTATGCAGAAACATAATGAAAGTTACATGTAAGCAAAATAAGTGATTTGCATGATTTGGCTGATGTTTGAAACAAGCTAAGAGTGACTGCTTTCACCCTTTATTTCCAAACAGTATGACTAATCAGGTTTTTCGAAACGGTTGAATTCAGTTTTGGAAGTTTACATTCTCGGCATAAGCAACGAAGTAGGACACAAGACATGAGAACTGAGAACATTGAAATATTCACACTTTACGAGGTGTTGTGTCACAGCATCTGTTCAAAATACCAAACGTTATGTACTTTCTGCGGTTCCATAACAGTACGATATAACTTCATGAACTCCCTGGTCATAAAAAGGCATGGATATAAATAAGGGTATATTTCTCCTTGATGCCACATTTAGCAAACTTAAGTTTTTCAAATCGTAAAGGTTAGAGACAAGTGTCAATACATGGCATACTTAAAATGCTAAGATGTACATTTGTATGTAAATCCTAAGATGTTATGAATTTTGGTTTACTTCAACCATAATGAGAAAGTGAAAAACAAGCATAGTCAAATTTATTTACTCATAAAAATTACATTTAAACCCTTTGCAGGGACTTACAAGGGCGGTGATCCGTGTATAATCAAACGTGTCAGTGATTAAACATGAGTGCTAACTCTCTTCTTCTCCACCCTGTTAACAGATAAATGTACACTTTACCCTATGAATATAATTTATGTTTTTCGAATGTGTCTTTAGCTGTTTCAGCTCAAAAGATCATGTACTGCGTAAATTAAATTTCTGGTTGCCTTCCAGTAGATCTGCTATCTGTTTCATCAGGTACTGAGGACGCTAATATTGGCTAGACTGTAGGGTACCAAACGCTCTGATTTTGATCTTCGATCACGTTTCCCTTACAGTGTAGTTCACATAGAAAATTACAAAAAAACTACCCCTCCTGCCTAGAATTTTAAGAAGTAACTAGACAATTAAGGTAAGATTCAGAATTACTTTTACTTCAAACAGCGTATTTAACTTTAAATTTTCGATGTTTTGCTATCCAGATTACCGACCTGTTTTCCATCATGAATATTCACGAATTTGTCCTGACGTTTGCTTGTCTCTTTATGGCCCTTGTATGCGTTACCACGACACCACTCGCCCTTGACGACGAAATGCTTGATCGAGAACTCCGTGACGACCAAATCTTCGAGGAAGGACTGGAAGACGAAATGCCAATGTACCGACGGACAGACGTGGCAGACGATGAATTTGTAAGGGACGCCAAAGCTGCACAATGGAATAAAAATTTCATGGGAATCAGTTCATTAGACAACTCGATCAAAGGTTTTAAAAGCCACCACGTAAGTTTACAGGCTACAACCATTTGTGTTATAGTAGCGACCTAACTACATGGAAGTGGGATCTCAGATTTATTGACGATGCAATTCATTGTCAACCAAAGTCAGCTTGTTCTACTTTAAATACAGGTTTGTTAATTGAACGGGCCATCGTTTCAACGTATTTAAGATGTTGCAAACTTGCAATGTGTTAAGATGGTAAGCTACTGAAAGGACCCGGAAATGAAATGAAAGTGCTAAGAAAACTTCTCACTCAACCATATGAATCACCTTTTCAAGAAAAGAATTTGGGACTTAACTAGTGCCGTATCCAGACTAAATATGGAGGAGTGAAAGAACAAACTAACCGTTGAGCCATTGTCTGGTGGCAATTGGTAGGGGTCCTATATGAAAGATAAAAAATTTTCATCACATTTAGTCCAAACCCCGTACTAAAACTCTATTCCTGACTCAAGATATCCCTTCCTAAAGATTGGTTACTTTCAATAAGAAATACCTTCAGGTTTCCTCAAGGTCACAGAACATGATCCCAAGTGGGCAAATTGCTTCAGACTCCTTTTGTTATTCTTTATATTGGGATACCTTGTTTGTCCTTAAAATTTGATACCGTTGGAATGTTTAGATTTTTTCCGTGTAGATATAGTATAAAACTGTTCCATACTTATGGGACAGCGAATAAAGTTATGAAATGTTCAATATAGTGATATCAACATTATAAAGAAATACAAAAAACACATCTAATCAATTTGCCCATGCAGATGACATCACAGATTTCCCATCATAAACTGCGGAAGCCGAAAAAGGAGCATTTCTTCATAAATCTGTATCTCCCGAATGCAAGATGCTATTGAGTTAGGGTTTTCACTGCCTAGCACAGAAAATTTTTCTGCTTTTTTTTTGAAAACATCAAATTTTGGTCACCAGAAGAAGCTTTAACTTTTTGTCGTGACTGCCGAAAAAATTGGGACGATAACAACGATACGGGGGGGGGGGGCTTGTCCCTATAGTCCTTGTGTCTGAATTGAAACACCAGAGCGAACTTCAAATAAACTCTTTTATTTTGATATCCATGTAAATGAGAATATAAGGTCTGCCTGTGCGAAATTTGGCATGAAACCTACAAACTATAGAAATCGAGGCACATTCAAAGACCCTAAGTGCCCTGCTGCATATACAAACAGAGACAGTGCGAAAAATAAACACTAACACTAACTGCTGGAATATTTCTTCAAGTCTTGTTAACTGGACAAGTTTGGAATGGTTAACTAAACCATTCCATACACTGTAATTTCTATGATGACATGAAATGAAAAGTGTATTAAATTGAGCTGGACTGGATAAATGACAAACATAAGACAAAAAACAGCATCGGAAAGGATTGAAGTAAAGGGAGGGGTTGAATTATATGTTTTCTAAGAAAACAAATCTAACGAAGTGATGGTTAAAGGGGAAATGCAGTCACCCCAATTTGGATTAGTGTAGTAGTCTACCCTTTTTCATGAGCGGCTCTTGAGAACCATGTGAAAACATTTTTCTCGCTGAATTGTGAACTTTATGAATAGCAACTCCTTGTTTTACCTTGAATATGCAATGTTTAAGTCCTGAAATACTATGAAATGTACTTTGGAAGAGAAATAAGAAGAAATTTATGAGATTTAGCTGTTGTTTCAAAATAAGTTTGGGGCGAATGCTCATGCTCTTTATACTAAACTGGGGTGAGCAATTTGTATATTTGCTCAGGACTTACTAGTTAAATTCTTCTGTCGACAATACCTATTTTCGCTTCTAAGGTTTAGCATGTTGGCCAGAACACAGAGAGATGACGATCTGAAGGGAGGGTTATACGATAACTGTTCCTCCTTGCGAATGTTGGCGTATGCAGGTTTAAGCAAATGGGAGGCCATTCCTTAGATTAAGTAAGGGAAGGGGTAGGGGCAACCTAAACCTTAAACTAGCTCGGGATGTTTACCAGTATAGTAGGTTCTCAACATGATAACCTAACGCAATATCATTTTGTCGAAACGTCTCGGCTAAACGGCTTTGAAGCAGAGCCAAACTGTACTTAGTATTGCTTATAACACTTGGAGAAATTTTTTTCCGTAATTTGAGGGAGTAAAATTAAATGTTATTCAGTACCGTATAGTTGTTTGCTGTGACACGATGACGGACGGTTGCGTAACACCAATGGTTGGAGTTTATGGAAATTATTGAAAGATAGGCTACGTGTGATTTCCTGACATGGCCATCACGAAAAAGCTTAGTGGTCCACAAGTAGAGATAATCCCTCTACCCCTTTCAACATGTGACCGAAATTTTAAAAGAAAAAACCATCAGTTGGCGTAGTTACCCGAATAAGGAGCAATGGAAGCTTAGTCGGATCCTACAACACCTACAAATAGTTTGTCACTGCTATTAACCTTGACCAAGTTTTTCTCAAACTTGTCACCCCTGTGCAGTATGGACTCCATTTCCGCTCTAATCCTTCATTGTGTAGGTTTTTAACGAACAATAAGTTTCACAACCAGTTATGATGAGCAAACACCCAGGCTTTTTCAAAATGGCGCCCAAAAAGTCGGTGAGATTAAATTTGTCCTTATAACCAATTACCGTATTCTTGCTTTAGGATAAAAATTAACATTTTCGGTAAGGTCATCATTTTTCTTCTTGTTCCTTCGTTTTCGCATCAATTCTCTGGAGGTCAAGCACCCCCTAGACAACTGATGAGCTATGAGAAAAATTATTTGGTAGACTTAGCCGTTTGATTGGCTACTTGAGATCCTTTATATGAAAAATTCAATGAAATATTGGGGTGGAGAAAGAGTAGTAGGTGTTGATATGGAAGCATGGGAATATGAGACTAGTTAATAGATAAAAAGAGGGTAAGTTACGACAAATTTCCAATTTCGACGAAAATTGTTTCCGGAGCTTCAACCTTCTAAAATCAAATTCTGTTCAAATTACACGAGGAGGGTAATTGACTACTATATAAACGGTTCTGGAAAACAATTTTATTAATCGCAAAGGGAGGCTTTAAAAATCCTATCAAATGAGATCTTGAACAAATTGCAGTTTTAAAATTGTAAAATATCCTCAAAACTGGAAAAATGTAAAAACAATGGCGTTATAGCTTTACTTTTTTGAATTACTAGATGATCAGACTTGGTAACCAGTTTATATGCCTTCCATAACGTATGAAAGATAAACTTCTTACTTCTATTCTGAAGAGTGTTGTGTTACACTTTAATGGGTGTCGATGGGTAATGAAACATAAAGCCTCTCTCTTGGCGATGAAATGTGAGGAGCTAATTATATGAAAGTTCGTTTTTTTCTTTCAGTTCCTTCTTTAAAAATCTAAGCATCATCCCAAACATATTTAGGAATATGATTATTGCTCTAAATACAATTTGTGACTTCACTTTGATTGCATTAATTCAAACAGTATCTTCATTCTGGTTGGCTAATGATGACTTGTTCAATTAGTTGTGTTGTTCCCAAGTAGGTTCACATACAGTGTTATGTAGGTGTGGCCTTGGGCAATTTAAACTGAGTTCAAGGTATTATAACTTTGTATGGGAGCTGTACTGTTTTTGGTGGAGAGACTAGAAGTATACTTAGTAGGGAGAATTTTAACTGTGTAGAACCTTTAAAGTTATGTAAACTCTGTAAAATGGTCTGATCAGAGGAGAACCAAATAGGAATGTGGTCAAAATTTGTTCAGATACGATTTAAAAAGGAACAAATTTGCATAAACAGTATAGAATGCAAAATGTGTATAACCTATTAAGGTTCAACACAAGAAAGACACTGCAGATGGAAAGTCACCTCATTTAATGCTTGTATTTCTATGTTAAAAGAATTATCCAAAAAACTACACAAGGAAGACAAAAAATGTCATTAAAAAGTAACATCAATTAGGCTATGATTAGGCGCCTTGATGCTGTGGTTAATATGGCATTTCGTGGTTAATACGTCATTCCACGGGTACTCGTGAGCTCGGTTTTCATTGCCATTGTAACGTGTAGCTGTACACCATTACACCTCCCAACAATAAAATCGAATGTCACCTTACGTGCATATCAATGTTCCAGTCTGAAAAAATAGAAGAAATTTAGAGTTGTCATGTCCACTGTTGCTTCTTCCGCCATTTTGTACGAAGTAAAGAACCTTGTCGCCTTGTAATCCTCTTTTCTTCACATTGGCACGGGTCCGGGTCTTAGTAAGATGCATTCTCATCATAGCGATACGCAGGAACGAGGTACAACCTGCAGATTCATGGCTCTTAATGTTACAGTACTTCTGTAAAAGTGACGCAAAATTACTTGCTTTTTAAAATTGATGTCATAGTCTTCAACTAAGATGCAAATGTCCAAAAATGTCACCATTCAAAAATCGTTTGCAAAGAGAAATTCTTCAAAGAATTCGTAGTAGAAGAAGATGTGAGACAATCACCTAGTTCCATTTCTAATAAATTTTATCACTTTTTCGCCGACCTTAACAGGACAAAACCGTGTTAACATATTCATGGAAACTAAGTTTGTTAATTTGGTTGGTAACTCAATTGTTGCATATTAAGTGTGTGTATGTCTTACTGTTTAAAAGAAATTTAAGTGAAGTACTCGGAAATTACCTTAGGCGTTGCTAGTTTGTATATTTCCACAAAAAATCATAAAACAAAAGAAAGAAACACGAGAGATCCACTATAAAATCGACGAAGATGTACGTGATTATTTATTTTAGAATTATCAGATCTGTTGTTGAAGTCTCCATCCATGTCTGTGACGTACACTTAATTAATCTGAGAAATCTACATCCCCATAAATATTTAAAGAATCGCAAATGAAAAAGTCTGCCAAGCAGAGTTTTTATGACTTTTCGTCTCTTGGGGTATCTATTTGTTTTTTTTTTTGTTTTTTTTGCGGATAAAAATACTGTTAGCCTTACTGGAATCTCGTGTGTGTCAAATTGAGACCACAAAACGTCTGAATTTTATACATATTTAGAACAAAGACGCCAATTAATTGATGTTGCAAAATACTCAATTCTTTGAAAAAAAAAGGAATTTTATTCTAGCGTTAAATAAGTTTTATGAAACAAGTTCAGCTTTTGTGACTAACGAATGTGTTTAAGAGGGAAAGACCAATTACATTTACCCCGCATGACTTATGGATGGAGGAGATGAGAAATTTTGATTTTTTTTCTGGCACTCTGTGACCACTTCGTAGATAACCACTCCTGCCGGTGTCTTAATGAATTAAATTAAATTCATACTAGCTGATGAAATTTTTTTGTCTTGTCCCTTATTACTTGCTTACATGACAACATAAAGTGTCATTTGCAGAGCCCTCTTTTTAAAGGGGCTTATTGAGTTGGTTCTCAAAATTCATGGTTTTATTTCACATCTGTTGAGATTTACTCACATCTTGATGGTAAATGATTTAACTAAGAGATTCTGGGCATCTGACTCACAACTGAAATGGCAATAATTGGGTAATTTAATATAAAAATCATTTAGTACAAATTTGTTGTCAGACACTTTTTACAATTAGGTAGTAATTATATGCAATTCCTGTCCACAAAATTGACAATTTCTCACATTTTATATGAAGTGATACAGGAGTAATGAGGCTAATTAGAAGCATTGCCATTCAATGATTCCCTTCAAACTCGTCACAAAAATAATCGGTTTCAACTCAATGAGCCCCTTAAACGCAGTTGTTAATTTCTCTTTTCACGAAATCTTTGCGGTGTGGAAACGCGAACGGACGAACGAAAGGACGAGAGGACGAACATTGCCCCAAATATCTTATGTTCTTAGCTTACCAAGTATCTTTTCATTAAAGCTCGTCAAATTTACAAAATCAATGATAGCAGCTAAACAATTACACTTGAGGTCCCTGATGAACAAATGGAAAACTCATTTTGAGGAGAAATTTAATTAATCACTTTATTCCGATCGAATATGACACTTCTGGGCGCATACCTAATGATACTTATCAGCCCAAAGCGTTCACACCAAATGATGATAAGACCTTGGAGCAAATTCATCTCTCTGAATATAAATGAAGTGTAATGTGGGAGAAAGACTTATCTATATACCATTTTTGTCAAATTTTAATGGCTGGTGCTCCGTGCATTATCATCCCAGGCGACTGAGCTTCCCCGATGTAGAACTAAAATCATTGTTACATCATATTCTAGGGCCATTCGGTAATCGAATTGTTCCCCTCAGAGGCTCTGTAAGTTTCGTATGACTGGACGTATTACGCCACAATTAATTTTCAAATGAATTAACGTAAAGAAGAACAGGGGAGCTTTCACTGAACATTCGATTCGATCTTAGCTTATCAGATCCGGTGTTGACATGGAAGTAATGATATTTACAATTGCTCGTCAACTTTGTTCATTTTCCCATCTATATCGGGTAGAACTGAAACCTTGAAAGCTCTCACAAATCTCCAAAATTGCTTATTAATTATTTATCAGCTACTCGCGATGAAATGTTAAATAAGGAATAAAAAATGATCTTTGGCGATAAAGCTGTGAGAATATAACAAACAAAGATTATGGAAAAGAAAGCAATTTACGCTTTTAATGATGAATGGCACGGACTCTCGTTCATAGCTTTCAACCGTAAGAAAACAAATGAGTACCAGTTGACTCATCAATGACAAAAGAAATCTTCAATTAATATTAAGCTTCAGTGGCAAATCAATTGCAATACATTATAGTTTGCTTTTACAGCTTGCCAGTCTTCATGTGATTGCGTCTTTATTGTTGACACATTTATTTTTTGTCCTAGTTTCCCGTGACTCCATTCAAATTTCTTACTACGAGATGCATAGAAGGCGAAAAGTGCACTTTACCTACAGAGGGCTCTACACAATTGTCTTCCCAAAGATATGAAATGCTTATAATGTCTTTGTGTCTTTCCTGCGATGAATCATGTATTATAGCATTACATTTTAGTCCTTGAGTATATAGCAAATTTTGTGAAAATGATATACTTTGTAAGTGCTTCATATTGTGAAATCCAAATTTATTTATTTATTTATTTATTTGCCAAAAAGAATCATCTGGCAAACATTGTGACAATACACGGGTTCGCCTCTTTGAATAGATCATTCAATCTTTCAATGAATGAAATTATTCATACTGTCGCACGAATGGAAAGCATTCGTTATTTATTTTACATAAAACCTAACTTCCTAAATAGATTTTGGTCGAAATTTGATTGTACGTACTTGTACTTTTGTATTATACAAGTAGACAAAGTGTGTACAGTGTTATTCGATGAAGTGGTTAACTTAAACCGAATGTAACAATTTGAAATTGGGGTGAAAAAAATCGATAATACGTCACAGTATCCACTTCAATGCAAACTACTTGCAATGCAAGCCCCCTGAGACTGTTTAGTGTGACGTCAGATTTGTACGAGGTTTGTTACGATTCTAATTCGTCTCATCTAGCTACCTCAGTAGAAGACTTTAATGATTACGTCAAGAATATAAAGAATCATGGGAACTGGGAGTAAAAAATCAGTACATACGAACATGTACACGGACATAGCATGCCATAGCAGGCTACACTACAACTCGGTATGCATGGCGATGGTTGTTTGTACTCCCAGTTCCCATGAATCTTCATATGCTTGACTTAATCCTCAAAGTCTAGTATATTGTTGAAGTGTTACGGCACGATGTGTGCTAACCAGAGCAAGTGAAGCTAACATCGCTTGCAAACGTCATTCGAAGGTAACTTCAACCCGGAGTAAGCTTATTATTATTTGTTAAGCTATTAAAGTCAATGATTGTAATAATTCAAATGAAACTGAGGCTATAACCTGTCTCGAAAACTGCATCATTGATATAAAGAAGTGGGTATTGATCATGTTGCTTCATGGTCTGAAAATGAACAGATGAATGGCGGTAAAACCGAATTTAGTCTTCTAGGTTCTGATAGACAACTTAGTAAAGTTGATTGTTAAAGTTTAAGGGTTGGAGGGGTTGCAGTCAGAAAAGTTGATGACGTTAAAAATTCGGGTATTTATTTCAACTGTTCGTTAAATTTTGAAAAACATATCACAACAAAGATAAGAGCTGCTAATCACAACATTCACAACATTAGTCAAATATCGAAGTATCTCTCTAAAGCTTCCATAGTAAAGCTGATTCATGGGTTGGTGTTCTCTCACCTTGATTACTGCAACAGCCTCTTGTATGGCCTACCCAAAAAGCAAATCCAAAGGATTCAGAAAGTTCAAAATTCTGTTGTTAGGGTGATAAGTGGTGTCGATTATTACTAACACATTACCCTTACTTTAAGAAGTTTGCAGTGACTACCAGTTGATTATAGAACAGATTTCAAAATTCTCCTTCTCGTGTACAAATCTTGTTGTGGACAAGCTCACTCTTATCTTCGTGATATGTGTATATGTAAAGCCTTCTTCTTACAACTTTAGAAGGCCTACTTGCAGCGAGACTAGAGTGGTTGTTCCGTTTGGGAAGCATGGTAACTTGGGGTGGGTAAGGCGTTTGCTAAGTTATAAGATATATGAAACAAGTTCAGCTTATGTGACGTATGGAAATGTGTTTAAGAGACAAAGACCAATTGTATTCACCCGGCATGACTTCTACAAGGGAGGAGATGAGAATTTTTTCCTTTTTGTGGCATTCTTAGTGGAAGAGAAGGTGCATCTCTTAAGTTGTTTAAGGTTAATTTGAAAACTTATTTTTTTAGTCTGACCTTTTCTTAAAAGGCAATTCTCGTCATCCCAGACAGTTCAAATTCTCCTTACTAAGCAACTTGAAGTTCCTCCCATAACTGTGTGAAGTTCTACCTTGTGCAGACACAGACGTATTTTATTGCTGAAGGGCATGTCCTGATGAGCACACAAGGCTGTAATATGTAATCCAAACACTTTCTCTGCATTGTGTGGAATGTGAATTACTCTGCATCTTTGAATTTTCAAACTTTGATGTCAATCAAAGAGCAGTCACCAACTGAGACTTTTGATACCCCTATATACACTAAAAAAAAGCTTTTGAGTGATGAGTGTTTTGCTTTAAGGTGTTTTAAAGCTCAACTGAGCATTTTATGGTAGTGCACTATATAAGTTTTTGTATTAAGTTTTTTAATATAATTATCATTGTATTCCTGTTTTGCAAGCTTTAAACATTACGGTTTCTTTCAACTTTATACATTGGAGATAGTTTGCGTCATCGATAAACATCATCGAATAGGCCTGAAACTTGATCAAGATGTAGAAGAAAGCTTGATTTCTGGAGGATAATTCTGTGATTCCTTCCTTCGAGTATTTTCTCCTTGTCGCGCCACGTGAACTCAGTCTACTTTTTGCTTCGAAATGAGGGGTCATGAAAACATACCGGGCTAGTTCTCTGCATGTTAGAACGACTTGTCGGGCTGATACGTCAACGACCACGTGGTGCCCAAATCACTCCATTCCAAAAACCGCATTATCTGAACCTCAATCCTGTTAGATTAGTAAATGGCCAATGAATATCGAGAAATTTAATGGACAAGTGGAATAATTGGCGCACATCACAGGCTCCGTGACTTTCATTTTCCGGTCAAAACATTTAGGTTATAGAGGTACAATTGGCTCGATACGTGTTTTTCCCTATTGACCTTGTTCAAATTGATCAAACATACCACCGGTGTTGAAAGGTAATGGTAAAATTACACGCTTGGCTTCAGGATCATGTCCATTCCACTTTTACTCAAGTGATAAGAAATAAAACCAAGGAATTGACTGGCGAAACCCTCGATCCTTGCCTTGCGGATGTGTGGCCTTGAAATTTAATCAGGAAAAACACTATTTTCAATAATATTAACGGCTAACAAAGCTAATTCTTCGCTTCGGAGTATTTGATGAGTTAACAAACGTGGTGTACGACTTGAAGCAAAAAAACCTAGCTTAATGGAGGCAGTCCTTTTAGTCTAACCTGGTATTCTCATTTCTGCCGAAAACAATTAGAAAATATCCTAACAGGTACAAACATATAGCTTTGTGAAAAATATCATCTATCAAGTTCGTCAAGAATAATTTCAATTTTGTTGAAAGAATTTCATTCTTTTTGACTTGTGATGCAAGCATAGTTCGAAGTGTCCATATTTGTCATATTTGTCCTATTTGTCGAAGCACGACATGTCGTTCCTTATCATAACAAGTGACAACTGCACATGCGCAGTGTCGATAAGTATATGATTCCGCCTTAGGGACGCAGGGGGTACTATTCAAGATGAAAGACCTGGTCCTTAACTTTTAGTTATTTTTAGTTTTCCTCCTAAACTTCAAAAAGTTATGGAAAATGTAAACAATGTACAGGTCAATGACCTCTCCCCCCCCCCCACCTTCTCTCCCTCTGTCTTACCTTACAAGGTGAGTGTGTAAACGCTTTAAACGTTCATATCACAAGCCCTTATCGCCGTTCATGTCAAGAATTTCCGAAAGTTTTTGGAAAAGATATTCACGACTTGAATTATGGTTTTCCATATCGTTCTCTTGGTTTTATTCATCTAGGGCTACATTAGAAAAGCTGGATTTCATATCAACAAAGGAAAAGTTTCTCATTGAATAAATGAAGTCTTTTTCTTATCACTTGATTTTAGAAATTGACTTTATGGGATTTGAAAGAAAGGAAAAAACTTTGTAGCATAAGTTAAACATTGGGGAGTAATGGAGAAACCCGCCACTGCCGATTAACATCACAGTGTTAATGGATCATTCCTCGTGACGTCACTCGACCATCAAACTTAGATAAGAGTGCTTGGGTGTCAAAGAAGGTGGTAATAACCGTATCTCTATCGGTTAATAATTTACATGAGTGAACAGAAAATAGCAGACATAACATTACAGAACCAGAAGTTTTGGTCTGAGGAGTAGAAGGAATTTTCCTTTCCTAAACTCAGTTTCTAACTTGCTATCATGTAAGCTAACAGCAAACATTCACCTTGTAAAGTTATGGAAAAGCCTTTGGTGAGCTTAGTGTTAACTGATTGACACGATAAAAACTCGGAGAGCATATAGATGGTCTGCTCACTTACTCCTGGCCTCACATACCAGTGGGTATCTCTCTGACTTAGAAAGCTGTGCAGACTACATGCACATGTGACTCGTGTTGAGTCTTTTCTAAGAAAACGACTCGTCCAGTTGAAAGGTATTCATGAAGTACTTGAAAACTTTTCAAATCCTCCTGATGTAGAAATCAAGAAAAATATTCTCTTACGGTAACTGTTGAAAGGAATGACATTACCTGAATGAATAAATGTTCTAATTTCGGCCAAAGATTTCAGTAATCGTATAATTCAAGTTTGTTACAATAGTGATCGAGTAAGGTCTCCCTGCTTTGATTCTGTGACAAATTTGGGGATATGTGGGGTTAAATATGAACCACTGAGACTATAGGAGTAGCTCTCGTTTGGGCTGTATTTTCGTATCAATTAACTGAACGAAATCATCTCTCATCTCCTCTGGCCCCTAAGACTAGGGAGTTGCAACCAGATCGACAGGTTTGCAGCTCTTGGTGCAAGATGTGTTTTGATTAGCCAGAACAAAAAACAAATTGTTTTGCAATTGTCAATTGACTTGAGGGTCTAGAGAAATACAGCAGTTGCTGGGCTTCTATATTTTGCCATGGCCCGAATGATAAAGGAAAGCAGTGTGTGCAGAAAATTATTCTAGGTTAAAAACCAGTGACCTTTAAAAACCACCAAGAATAACTGCAGGTAAAGACAACTTGGGCGGATGCTCTTCAAAAGGAACTTTGATTGTTCCGACAGAGCAACTTTAGCTAAAAGATGGTGGTTTTTATCATTTTCGGTAAAAATGCAAGGAAAGAACATTCAGAACCTTAGTCCTGCTTGGACCTATGAACGACTTTGGTGAAAATATTGTCGCAACTGAGTGTGTTTGCATGGATCGTTATTTTGTGGTAAACTCGATCAAACTCAATCTTTGCTAAGCTAGATGCAATGCATCAAGTAGAATTGTCGAATATCCTGTGATAATTAGAACAGTTTACATTTTCGCCTGGTGTCTGTTACA
Organism: Holothuria glaberrima; assembly: GCA_009936505.3. Classification (NCBI taxonomy): domain Eukaryota; kingdom Metazoa; phylum Echinodermata; class Holothuroidea; order Aspidochirotida; family Holothuriidae; genus Holothuria; species Holothuria glaberrima. The sequence continues at coordinate 19,793 of WURT03099335.1, forward strand.
AATGAGATCGTGAATATTGCATTATTACGAAACGGCTTTACGAGGACTTAAACTTAACAGTGCATGTCAGTTCTATAGGAAAAGATTGATTTAAGATCAAATCGATTATGTAGTTTACACATATAGTATGGATCACATATTACAGGTATGACGTTAATGGGATTACATCATCAGTTACCTCCTAAATAGGCAGTCATGGATGATTCTAGAAAATTGTTCATTCAGATTATTAGATCGTGCTCTTTGAAGGGCATAAGCAGTCGCCCCAAACTTGTTTTGAAACAACTGCTCAATCTCACATATTTCTCCTTATTTCTCTTCCAAGTATATTCCATGATATTTCAGGAGTTAAATATTGCATATTCTGCAGGTAAACCATGGAGTTACTCCTCGTAAATGTCACAACTTAGTGAGAAATATCAAATCATTCTCAAGAGCCATACATGAAATACGGTAGACTACTACACTAATTCAATTTGGGGTGACTGCATTTTCCCTTTAAGTACCGGTACTGGGAAGTAAGCATTCAATTCAGAATATTTCGTTTATTCAACATGACATATTACAGGTTAGTCATATTGCATCAGGCCGGGGAGTTGCAACAGACAGACAGTTCAGAGTAATTGCCGCGCATGCACAGTAGTTTCAGGTCATAGGTCATATGGGTACAGAATGCAGTTATAAATGTCACTGTGAGTTACTCTGAATTGCATTATTCTAATTGTGCTTTCAGACGCACTTACGAAATTTAACACGAAAGACTTTCACCCAGACAATTTAGCGTTGTTGTAGGGTGCAGTTATTCAATGAAATTTCTTCTAAAAGTATTGAAGCGATGGCCTTAACACCCCCGATTGCAACGTTAGGGACATACAATTTCATATCGTTATAGAAGATGCATGGAAATTTGTGATGAATTTCTAGCAAGAAGAAATTTGCTTGTCATGTGCTGTATACTAATAACATGCTGTCATAATTGACCTTTTTCACATTTATATCAACAGGAAAAAGTAAATGTTTCAAAGTAAACAAACTGTTGAAACGTATCCCAAGTCAGTCTTTGAAAATTCCAATTCCATGATATCACATCAAACCATTCCTCAGTGCCAAAACAGGATTTTGAGGAAGATAAACAGTAATAAAAGTCACCACAAAATGGATCTGGGAAACAGCACTTGACAACTTCCTGAAATTTCCAAGTCAAAGGACATTTTGCCAAATTAGTTTTCTCTCGGTCCTTATGGTCGTTTTCAATAGCTTACATGACAAGTACACCTGAAATTATCTACATAGTCCGGAAATGCTCTTACAATTATGTAACTAAAAACTAAAGTGCATAATAAGATCAAATTTTCACACTTCATTTATGGCTTCAACAAAGAGCGTATTAGGCTACGTTAGGATAAAATAAAGCAAGGTATTAAAAGTATGTAAAAGAAATCAAGGCTTGTCCTTAAATATTAGGGCAGATAACAGAAATGGTAAAAATACTGACCTTAAGGTTAGAGTTTTGAGATCTACAAAAAGCAGTAAATTTGATAATTTTAATGGTCTTTCTTAATATACGGCCGCACTTATCTCAAGTGTCTGTCGTTTTGTGTTTCGCTCTAATTTACTCTAAATGTGTTTTCACCTTCTTTATTAAGCCTTGTATTTTTCAAAAAAACTTTGCAAAATAAAATTGCAGCTCTTTTCTATCCTTAGATTTAACCTGGGCATCTTTTAAATGTTTTTGTTTTTGCTTTCATACAGGTGCGCTGCAGAAGCAATGACGTGTGCAAGTATGCCGGCAAAAAGATGTTCAGATGCAAATGCAACTCGCTACAATACTGCGTAGCAGACACACCCATGTCTAACGCTCATTGCAAGTACAGTGCTGTAGGATTCGTCTACAAGCAGTAAACAAACGAAAACGGAGGAAATAACCGGCGCAGATGACGTCATCAATTGACAATGTAAATATTTCTCCATCATCGGTTTTGAGCTTGGCGAATCACCAACCAGATTGTTTTCTGTTCGTTTCGGACACAGTGTTCCTACATCTTGGCTTCTCCGGTCCATGAAAGTCACAGACAAATGTTCTCCTAATTTAAAAGAAACCTGACATTTCACGTTGACATTAAACGTGTCTCAAGATTTGCAACATCGTGACCTCATTAAATTGATTGTTTCCGTCAAATCCTTGTCTCTAAACAAGGCTTTAATGTGAAAATCTAGCAGGCCACCAAAGAGAGGTTAATGTCAAAATTAACCATTTAAGGGATCGAGTTTGCTTATTTTCGTCTCAGAACACGAACTGTCATAAGGAACTTCTTGACTGAGAAGTGAGCATGGATGGGTGTATCACCCGGGTAGTAATGAGAACGATTTTGATAGGTTTTCAAAGCGCTATCTTAGAGAGGGCGCTCTGTCGAAGAGGGAATTTCATTTGAAATGCAAGGCTGTGATCAAACGACACTGATGGTAGAAAAAACAGAAAACAACATGAAGAAAGCGGACAGTGACGATCGCAGTGTCACGTGCATGAAACCTGACTTTGGACAAACATTGGACAACTTAAGCTCCTCCCCTTTCCATCCCCTTTTCATCGTATTAAGCGCTGTATTTGGCATTTTTGTTGGTATTTCGATGATGCAGTATATTTTACAAGGAAATTTTGGAAACATCACCCAGGTTTTGTGAGGTAATAAGTGAAGCATAAGATTATCAGTTAGTTTTGTAAGACGTGGATAATGATTGACAACCCATAGTGTACGTATTTGATAAAAATCAAAAGCCGTTAGAAAAAATCTAGAAAACTTACCAAAAAGTGAAATCTATAGTAGCCTGGGCAATTAATATTTTTATAAATGCCCGCTGGCCAACTTTCACGTAACAAATGCTTTAAAACAAACTCGCCGTTTTGAGTATAATACCTGTTTAAAAAATATTAAATTTATCAGAAAAGTAAAGCAATAGACCAAACAGTACGTACTTAGTGTAATAATCTCCTGGTAAGGCTGATCCTGTGCGAACAAGGAAGAATCGCTTTCAGCTATGTGTATTGGCAATAAGACTAAGGTGATAACATTGTTTTCCGAAACAACAATATATCTGTTTCCGCAATCGATGAACATAATTCTCTATTTTGACACTAGGGAAAATTATAATTTGAATTTCCAAAATTATTTCATTTTGTTATGAAAACTTCTTAATTTTATTCTAATGGGGATGAGGAAAACATGAAGCCTCCTCATTCATAAAGAATTCTCAAATCAAAATTTGGTACAGGTAGAATTATAAGTCACTGGGTGAACTAACAGTTCTAATGGAAATGTGATCTTTTCGCAGGTTAGTATTCGATATTTTCCTTTAAGTAAGCAAAATACATATTTTTGAAAAACCACGACTTGTATTATCATTGATCGTGTTCCTTTTTTATGACAGGCTATTATCTTTTAAGACTGGAAAGTATGTTACCCTTTATGTGGTATATATATATATATATATATATATCCATAGATATTATAAAGGTTGCTTTTCACGTTGAGTTCGCAATTCTACGCTTAATGAATTATAACACCATCACCATCTTGTTGAGTGGCTGCTGGTGTCCAATAGCTGGAAATTTTAAATTCCAAAACGTAGCAGTCACTTGTTTTTATGCATCAACGCTTGTATTTGCACAGCTCCCTCTTCATTGCTTTGACTTTTACCAGATTCATTTCGCGCTTGACAATCTTTTGGGAAAGATTTATTCGTAAGAAAGCATTTAACGTTCAAAGTGCAAGAATAACATTTGGGTCAGGTGAAGTGTTACGAGTAAAAAGTGAGAGCACGTGTTCGGAATGAATACTTCTGATTGGTCTTTTTTAGAGATGTTTGTCGTGTTTGTCCTAAAGATTAATAGCGTCACCAAATACATATAAATGTGACAAGTATTTTTCTTCAAAGTAGAGAATACATGAGCAACCGTAATGATAAGGCACAGTTATATTTTGTGGTGTCTTTTGTAAGTCTGTGGTGGCGTTTCTATTGCGGAAATTTTTCACAGCTGTACCGATTATGAATTGATTCAATCTCCTCCCTCAAAACTCTGTTGATATCTGGGCTGAGTGAGAGGGGAGGGATTTAGAACCGGTGACATCGTGACAACACATACAGAGTGCAACATTTGGTTACAATGGAAATCTCCCACTCAGTGTAATGGCCTGTGACGTCACAATAGGGTAATACTGAAAAAGCCGATGGAAACAAATACTACGTGTCTATCCACATCAACGTAATCTGGCAGGGTTTGTTTTCATCCGCTACGCGACCTTTGACACAAATGCCCGTATGAAGTTCCGGCTAATAAATTACCTAAAGGGAAGGAAGCAAATGAGCTAACAATTCTACGACAAGGCCTTGAGCATTAAGTCACATCTCCTAACTGACATCCTTGAATGAAAGGATCAATTTCATCGTCCTTGACCGTTCAAATTCTCTCAGCAACGTTTACTTTCATCTCTTCTGTAACTTCTACATCTGCATGAAACTTTCCCACTAAACAGTGTCATTGCCGAACGGCAATTGCGACAATAGACTTAACGCATATAACGTCACAGAAAGTGTGCCCTCTAATGGAGGCAAGAGCGTATCATTGCCACCTACACCAACATATACAGACAGTTGATTTATGTTCGGGTGGTTAGAGTCTACGTCTTGCGTGTCATGTGCCTCATTTTTACCCTCCAAAATGACGTCGCGTGACGTGAATGCATAAGTTCAATACGTGCTGAAGATGCTAACATCAATCCATTGCAAACAATGAAACTTTACGCAAGCTTCATAGTTGTCGCAAGTACAAAAAGCCATAGAAACACATAAAGATGCACACAGGGGCGGACTGGCCCACCGGGATTCCGGGAAATTTCCCGCGAGGCCCCATCCCTTTGGGGCTTCTTTCGTCATATACCATAAGTCTATACAGCGATTTTGGCGGCTGGATTTACTAATAAGCTTGGTGACCTATAGTTTAAGGTCCCCTTTGGAGGGCCTCCAGGACGAACGGAATGTGGAATCCACCTCCAAAAGTGCGATTTGGGGCGAAAAAATGCATAAACTATGAAAATATTACTCGCACACGGACAAAGCTATGGACACGCTTTTTTCGCTAGCTGATTCTGCTCGAGAAAAGTCGTGTAGACATTTTGCATTTCCGCGCGCTTACCTAAAAGAGAGCACTTAAAGCTTGCAGAAACTGCTTTACTTGCTGCTACAGGATTATGTACAGGTATGTACTCAGTGCATCTGCTTACATATCTCTTTTTTAAGTCTATAAATATATATTTTTTTTAACCCTCTCATCCTCTCAGGTGAGTTGGGGAAAAATTCAGCAAACTCCGAGAAAAATCTGGAAGCATTTACGCTAATGTGTATCGAAAAAGATCTTCCTGAGGGTATTTAAGTTGATGACATCATTCCCAATTTAACTTAGAATTCAAGTGTTTATTTACGCCTTTTATTGGTGTAAGAAATTGAGCCTTTCCTATAGCTAAAGGTTTTAATGCGGGCAAGAAACATCATAGATCATTCAATGCAAAAAAATCTTTTAATGAAGACAAAAGCAGGATTTTCAGTTATTTGAAAACGTTTTAACTATCAAAATTAGTATACTATCAGGCCAGGCAGATGTCATCAGTGGCGCCGGCACGGGGGCATGGGGGCGGGCAAGTTAACCCAATCGATTTCCGAAAATTTTCCCGAAAATGAGCCACAAAGGCGTTTCTGAAGGGGGTAGGGTGAGGTGTGTTTCTGACTGAATGATGGATAAATTTT
>WURT03099336.1:0-12453 GCA_009936505.3 Holothuria glaberrima
CCTACGTTATGGCTAGGCGCCAACCGTTGGTGGTTCCCCAGTCGCTTACTAACAGGGAAAAGCCCGCAGCCTTGTAGGGGTGACATTCCATCGCCAAAAAATTCTGTAAATAATTAAAATCTTTCCAAAGCTTTACTAAAAATAACCCCACTTTTTTAGATCTAGGAAAGCTGCCAAGCGTTCGTTTTCCCTCCCACTCCCTCTTTTCTGTCTTCTCTGCTTCCTCCTCTTCTTGTTTTCTTTTCCTTACTTTCCTTCTCTTTCCTCTTTCCTTATTTCACTTCCACTCGTTCCACTTTTCGAACCCGATATGTGTTTATTTCTCCGGTAGAAACCTTCATGGGATACTCCGTCCCTGATAACGGAATTCCTTTCGATCGCTAATAGAATCAATTTGTTTGGAAGATTTTTAAACTAGGGGTAGAGATGGAAACTTCTCAATTTTGTATACGCTAATAATATCTTAGCCCTACCTCCGTCAACTCACTCGGAGAAAGAGCCCTATCCCACTACCTTCCTTTTCTGTGAGAAGTTATCAGACACATTAACTGGAATTTTATACATAAACATACATCATCCACCTAAATCAAACATAGTAGGTTGACTGCGTATCAATGTTTGTGACAAAACCATGAGGTGTTTTTGAAAAAAGTCGTCTCCTTTATAATTGTGACAAAAATGGGCGCCTTTTGTGACAAAGGTCTTGACCCCCATTACGACAAAAGTGGACAATGGTCATGACAAAAGTGGCTGCTGTGAAAAAAGTGAGCAATAGTTGTGACAAAACCAGTTGCCACAATCTTGACTTCATTCGTTTCAGAGTAAATTTGTTGGCCACCTACTTAGTATGAGCTTGACTTCAAAATACCAACTTAATAATGCACGAATGTGTGTGAGAAAAGTAGGAGATGTTTCTGACAAAAACGGTATCCTGTAAAATTTTGACGAAAATGGGCGATTGTTGTGACAAAAGTGGGTAATAATCATGAAAAAAGTGGTTGTTGAGGAAAAAGTGAGCGATAATTGCGACAACTTAATCAGTTGCCAGATTCGCGACTTTATTCGTTTTAGAGTGTATTCGCGCAACCTACTTTGTTTGGGATGCCGCACGTAACCCGACATCAACGTGACAAATATCAAAATGAACATACTGGTAAGTCACTAATGCTAGGCACATAATTCTAGACAGACGTAGTGTCAAATAGGGCAGCCCCCCCCCCCTGGAAGGCATGGCCCCACCAGCGTCACGGGCATTTTTCAGTTTCGTCGGGAAGCCTTAATGGGTAAGAAGGAAGTGTGATTTTGAAGACGATCTGTCGCCCAGATGCTCCTACCAAGTTCAGATTCTTCAACAAAATCCTTGAATTCCCAAACCTCCATTAATATCATCCCCTATTTTTTTAAATTTTCTTCAATAGAAATCCCCATTTTTTTTGGCCATCGTCTCCACAACCTTTCTTTTCTGCCGTGTCTTCAGCCTTCAAAGAGTTACCCCCCCCCGTCGGGCAAATCCTAGCCTCATCCCTGATTGTAGGGACAAATTGTGTTACGATTAAATTTCCTACTATCTACTGCTTTGGAAAACTTATTTTTACCTTGGTGAAGCTGAGGTGTTGTTGGTCCTGTAAGACGCTGTTTAAGTGCAAATTTCCTTCTCAAGGAATCATCTCCTGTGAACAATTCGTTCCTCAGCCATTTCTTGCCGCTGATACAGCTTCAGGGTCTCTTAAATGTGGATTTCCTTTTCTTGCATGAGTGTCCTCTCTTTAATCTCCTCCCCTGCTGCCCTCGACCCCAGGCACAGGCCGGACTATGCTCTGTGCTCTCTCCCCCAATGAAAATAACTGATTTGAAGCTATGAACAAATGCTAAGATTAGAGTAAAGTGAGTGGGAGGGAGTTACGGAGACAGTGAGGACACGCACCTGAGATTTGCATTGCAACACATAAAGAAATGGACTTTCGGATTTGTTTTGGGGCAGCCGTTTACCGTTTAGATAGCTTGTTCGTTTTTGTGTGGGTTTTATAAAAGTCATTTTTAGGACAAGAACACGCACCCCCTCCCGGCTGCGTGCTCTAAGAACAGTGTACAATCCCCGTGCAATTATGTGCAAATGAGGATGGATGAGACAGGAAGGTTTGCTAATAAAAGTAACATCGGATTCGCCTAGATCATGCACTTCTAATCCCCTCTTTGGTTACGTAGTTGATGAAATGAAACATGAAATTGTCTTTAAATGGCAGTGGAATAGCACTGCATATACTACAATTATCAAAATTTGATAGTCACATTTTTAGGAGGCCTGTGGGTGTACACAATGGATGATGCTATGGGTTGCACAAGGGTTTGGAGTGACTCCAACTCAAGCTGCCCCACAGGAAGTAACAATAAAAGATGCATACTACTAGGATAGTGTGTACAAGAAGCCCACAGAAAAATAGAGTTTGAAAGACACTTCGGAAGTGTTTCACATGTTTGGTCGCCAACCCTTGAGAGCATGCATCAATGAGAACCACAGTCATTCAGGCATAAAGCAAAACGTCTTACAGTTGCACCCTAAGAAATTTCGAGGTTCAGATGGGAGGGCTCTCCCGATAAGGTCAAAGTTTCTACGCCATGCGTGGGTCAAATGCGAGAGTCCTACAGAGGAAACTTGGAAAGTTAAAATCACTTTGGTACAAATCCACGATCTCTGGTGTCTTACGTTTGAAAATAAGGGCAACGAATTTTACATTATTTCCTTTTTAAATGGTAAAAGTAACGACTTGAGGACAGAATGACTGCAAAAGAGGAAATTTCGACGCATCAAATTTGTCGTCAGCAAGGAGGAAAGGGGTTCAAGCCTGTGCAACCCCCACATCCCTGAAATACATATCTAATGCCGGATAGTATTTAGTATATACTATCTGTTTCTAACTAGGTTACCGAGTATTGTCTCAAATTAGTTTTTACGCGTCTTGCACCCGAAAGTCAATTTCCCGTCACGTTTTTGATGTTCGTGACAACTTCTAATCACAGGGTCTCACCCCTTTTGATCTGTATTTTATGTACTCGGTCAATTCCACCCGTTCAGAGCCTCGCCACGCAAATCATGTAATATCACCACATCAGTTAAAGGGGCTTATTGAGTTGTTTCACAAAAAAATCATGATTTTTTTTACACCTGTTGAGTTTAACTCACATCTTGATGGTAAATGGTCAAACTAAGTGATTCTGCACATCTTAGACACAACTGAAATGGCAATGACGAGGGAATTAATGATTAAATTCATTCATTAGAAATTTGTGACCAGACACTTTTTACCATTAAGTATTAAGCATATGCAACCCTGTCCACAAAACTGTGGCAATTTCTCACATTTTCGGTTAATATAGGAAGTCCTACATGAGTAATAAGGCTCATTAGAAGTATTGTCATGCAATCATTTCCTTCAGACTCGTCCCAAAATGATCAATATAAACTCAATGAGCCCCTTTAATATTCATATTCTTTAGTGATTCTAAGCTAAATCTGTCGGATATCCATAGTGTCAAGACTGGCTTGGAGGCCCAAGCCGAAAGCTTCGTCACACGTGATGGAGACGCGTTGATAGAAACATGAAGTTACAAACGTGCTCTGTAAAACTGCATACTATGTTTGTTTCTTTTGCCGACCTAACTTAATTTTTTTATCATCTTTTAGAATGGAAATAAATCATCAATCATCTCAAATCACCAACTTTTTCTGTAATTTAGTTTTCTATTTACTTTCAGTTGTTTGTTTTATTTTTTGTTTTCCATGGTCGCTAGCTTGGATAAACATTTAGTGTTTTTCTAGTGTCCAGTATATGTTCTATTTTGTAATTATTATATGAATGTCTGTATTCTACAACCGAACATATGCGAAATAAATCTGAATCTATTCCCTTTATGCTGGGTCCATTGATTCATTCTTGGAGCTACACCTCTACATCCTAGTTGTGTAACCAGACTTTCTTTGTCAGGGGGCAAGGCATTTCCAAGGGGGGGGGGGCAACCAAAATACAAATATGAATATTTGTTTCTCTCGACCTTTTTTATGCACTGTTTTATACTTAAACTTTTTTATGCACTTACTGTGCTGAAGCCCATGCAGTGCAGGTTCCAGAAGTATGTACAATTTGCATTGCACACGACTATGGTATGTATATGGTGATTCTGCATGCATGTGATTATGCAATGCGTTGGCCAATCAGACCAACACGCCATCATTCGTTTTGTTGTTTTCGGTTAAGTTCGTACCTGCTTATTAATTGCCAAGCTGATCATGAAAGTCTATCAAAGTTTGTATATGATGTAAATGGTTTTTTTTTTGTCAAAGAAAAACCCTCCTGTTTCTTCTTTCTTAACACATCGCTTGAAATTATTCGGTAAGGGAGGGCAAGAATGTGTTCAAAAATAATTCTAGGGGTATTGCCCCTGCCACCCCCATGCCCAAGCCACTGCTAGATCTCTGACAAAGCCTTCGCAGTCCCAGCGATTGGTCCGCAACACAACATGGTTGGAGGAGCGGTTCTAATTAGAGAACTCAATGTTTGCGCGGAGCTAGTTCAGGTGTTCTCCGGTGAGAAATTTTGGGAAAAGAGATTCCTCCACGGGTTCTGGAGGCGATCCAGTTATCATGATCAGCTCCCATATGCATCTCTCCCTGCATGGATCGTTTAAAGTAGCATTACCTGTTTAAGAAAAGGGAAATACATAACACGACCTTGTCCGAAGTGTTGGAATAACGTTAAAGCAGTCCATAAAGATAAATAAGATCCCTCACATAAGTATTTCTTCCAAATATTGTTTCAATTGTTAAAAAATAACCACAAAAACTATGAAAATGGATAATGCTTGCACTGCATTCTTTATTCCATTCAATTCCATTCCTGGTTGAACAAACCAATGGGAGTGTTCTGATATATGAATATGCAGAAGGCAGCACAACGGAAGGTGTCAACGTATATGCCAGCAAACGATCACTTAACACATCATATCCACGCTATAGCAAGCCTATATACCTTTTCACGTGTTTTTCGCATGATTCTGAAGGCAGATTTAAAGAAAATACGAGCATTTTAAAGTCTATATCAGCCCACAAGACTGGCCATCGATATAATATGTGAGTACTACCTCCGAGGAATAACACTGAACAATTCTTGAATCATTCAAATCCTGGTCAACGGTCTCAACTTGTAGTTTGACATCTGAGATGCTATCCCTCGGAATCAAGGTCAAGCTTTCCCTGTTACCTTTCCCATGTGAACTGTACACACAAGCAGTTGCATTGATTAAACCAGGGATTTGTGATTGAACCAACACAAATGATGTTGGGAACTCTTGGAGAAACCATCTACACAACAACAGAAATTGAACGAGGGAAAAACATTGCTCACAGAGAACATCGAATCAACTCGCCTAAAATCTCTTACATAACTGCTGTGTACATAAAGGCTACCATGACTTACAGTGTGGTAGTAAGCATTTTGGATTTTCATACTGTTAGATTAGTGCCCCTTGCTTGTAATCGGCATGTACACTCAGGACACATTTTTCGTCAGTTAGTGTATCGTTGGACATTTTACTTAGAATATTTGAGTATGTACCTGCATGTACCCCTCGAGGACAAAACCTTGGGATGTGGGGAAGTATTCAAGTGTACAGGTGTAACTGGTTATCGTTGCAAGCGTCAGTATGCAACTGTCTTCTTGAATAGTATTAGGAGGTAAAATCTACTAACACGGGTATGACGATGAAAATACGTACTTTTGCTTCAAAAACTCAAGTGTATTGTGCAGTATACATGGCTATTACCAGCAAATCGTGAATAGCCGTGGCAATACAGGCCCACTAAATGTACAGTTCTTTAGTACATACATCTGCGTGACTCATTGAATATTCATACAGTGTTCTGATAGGCTTGGTTTAAGCTAGTTGTAATGAGACGGTTTGTTTCAAAAAAGCCTACAGATTTTGAATGTTTTTACATCGTTTTTTCAAATTTTGCCATTCACACTACCATTTGCTGGTTACTACACGAACAGGTTTATCCATTATAGGCATAGTTAGTGTATTGACAAATAAAGAAAAACATTAGACCTTATGTATTTCCATATTCTTGATCAGATAATGCCACTTTAAATCCACTGATTTTTTCAGTATATGTAACACAATGAGCATTAATGAGCAGCAAATTGATTGAAAAAGGAAAACTTTAAATACGGAAACAAACTCTTCACCATGACAAAATATTAATTATCCCCCGACAATTGTTAAGGATCGAAATCTCTGTCTGCCATCGTTTGGTTTCAGCTACATCAAGCTGAAAGGAGAAATTGTCAATATTTTGTTTTTCCCGCTATTTCTGTATTAGTCCCTTGACTCTCTGAACATTCGTTACGACTCAAGCATTGCGTTGTAACCCAAATGTTATTCACCGTTGTTTTACCCATTGATTAGGAGGGGTAAAGTACGAGGAATCGAAAAGAGCCCAGGGAAGGCTGCAGCTGTAAATAGTTCGTTTTGTTATGTAATTGATCAGTTCTCTCAGTTATCGTGACAATCTCGTTTTCGTCATCGTTATGGTTCTCGAGGGCGCCATAGCCAGGCAAACCTCAGTCATCGGAAAACTTGGTTTGCGTTTAGAGTGTTCTTTCATATTTTGACGACCGACGACTATGTCCCCGCCAAGGACGTAATCCGTTCTGAGAGTCTCGACCCGCGACAGTAACTACAAAGTTTTGGACATTAGAATGAAACATTTTGCTATGTCGATATAGCAGTGGCCGCCAATGCACCAAAAGACAGGAAATTGAACTTAGTTACTATTTTAGCAGAAAGGGAATGGTACGACCTCACCCGGAGTAAAGGCTGGTCAAACTGATAATGCACTGAGGAACAGGGGTTGCACTTGACTGCCTTACATGTGGAATGGAATGAAGACAACCACCCACGACAGATGGGAGTAAAAAAGGCCTTTTAAGTGGCATTTCAATACGTTTTCCTTCGTTTGCCTTGCAAATATTATTATTTCTTCTCCAACTGTTCAATTCCCTTTCAACTTCTCTTTTCTTCTTTTCTTTCCCTCGGAGACTGGGGTCACTTGGAGACCAACTTTTGCTTTTTATAAGTGAAGAGTGTCACAACCCAGAGTTTCCGTATACATGCCGTATGACGTGAAGAACCTCTGCATATCGTGAACAAGTCCGTTAGGGAAGTCTGACAGCCTTCCCCGGGTTTTGGTATAAAAATCCGGGGAGTTTATCTGTGCTCAATTTGCGATTCCCTCGAGCGTGCTAATTGATTTTTTAGCTTGGCCGGTTGGCTAGCTCAAGTGTCTTGCCTAATGGCAGTGACTGAATGCAATGGAAGCTGTGACTTGCACTGTTCCTCTCCACTGAGGAAGTCAGGCACACAATTAGCTAATCAGCCACGCACAACTTTGCCTATCAAAAAGATTAAATTCGGTGATTGACAGGAAGAAGTTGGCTTTCAGACTCTAACCCAGTTGTTCACCTTATGGTATCTTCCCCTGGACCTAATAAAACATTGATTCAGGAGTGTCGACAAACTGACAAGCTTCATATTAGTATTTGCCACGTTTTCCAAATTATTACAGCTCTCTGCTCGTTTACTCTATTTTCGGTCATACAGCTTTAAAGTGTCATACTTAGAGCATATGCAAGGCATTTTAATCCCCCGCTAGATTAGTAATTGAACGGGGTTGCAAAGAGGGACAAACGATTGTTTTTGCAATCCTTAAACTTCAATGGTTTTGCTATGATTGGATGTGTAATACTATAGTAAAGCAGGATGTTTTACAACAGGATATAAGTGCAACCCTGCTGGTAAGTAAGATCGTTTTAGGTGTACACGAAACAAATGTTGAATATGTGTCATTTTGTTGGGACATAATTGGTATGTGCGTGTACAACAAAATAAATATTTGAGTTTTTCAATACAGTTACACGGTGTACTATTTCCAACTCTACTGTCTACACTATATTGCTAGAACATTTCAGTTCTAACTCGCCGATGTTTTATGTACAGAGTCAGTTACAAAAAAATAGTGACGATCGTTTCGTTTGGATTTTTCGTCTGCCTCGGGTGCACATGAAAATTCATGAGGAGTACGCCAGTGGAAGGTTGAAACCATTCCTTAAAAATATGTAAATTTTTACAAAAGGGCTTTTTGCTCTAAAAGAGAACGGAGTCACATGCTACCCATTATATTGTATTATTCCACTGTAACTTCAAATATTTTTGTCGAAAATCCCGGACTGTACGTAACTCAATTTTCTTAGTCCCTTCAGGGCCGTAACCCCGGCAAAATCCAAAGGCGGTAGTCCATGGCACTATCTAAATGAAGCCCCAGTTACGTACCTTGGATGGTTGTCGCCCGAGCTAGTTCATCCTATTTCCAGGGTGTCTAATTCCAAAGAGAGGGGTCGGAGCGGAGTTGTGAATGACACGTAAGTCAGCTAAGGTGCGAAATTGTGCTAATATTTTAAAGGTTTTTAACTGAGTTTAGAAATTTTCATTTGTACTCAATATTTCACATTTTTGCCTCTGACTGAAAGTGGGATGGGGGTCTTGGTTTTTGGAAAGGTGGTGACAAAGTACGTTTAGATGCGAAATAGTGTTATCCTTGTTTAAGTTATGAGTCTATTGAGTTCTTCAGTTCTTCAGTAAAATTATGGAAACAGGACTTGAAGTTACTCTTTTACAATTTCATTGATTTAGGAAAACAAATTGAGGTAATTCGGGCCTATTTCATAAAGGCCTGCTCTGACATTTGTAAACAAAACTGAGAAGGAGTAGGCCTTCTTTTAGAGTTTTAGCCTGCTGGTGTCAGATGTGTTCTTTGTATCATGTAACTAATGCAGTAACAGTCGTATCCGGACATAGGCGGATTCAATATTTAACGGGAAGGCTTATCCGTCAGGGGGCATCTGAAGCGAGGTTTGGGGATCTCCGTTGAAAACAAAAATCGAGGAACGAGGAACATTAATACACAAATTCACACGTTCTGATGTCTCTAGTATCATATTTACAACAATGCAATTTTCAGCGTCTTAGAAAACTCAGCGGCAGCTTCCCCCTTTTCCCAGCAAGGTAAGACTGCCTTTCTTAGTTACTTCTTTGTATTTTTTTGTTTCCTTACCTACCATGACTGAACAAGGGCGGAACATATATCGTTCAGACTGCTGTGTTGGCAACCTGACGTTGCGTGCGACAGACGTGAATAGTGACTTGAATGTACAGATCTGTTGAAATGATCTCACAAAAAGAAAATTAGTAGGGAGAATCAAAGTCTCCGTATATGGTACAAACGCATGTGCAAACAAACAGCATCATCATATATTGTTTGCTTTTCGATGAATTGGAACTCGTTTGATGTAACGATTAATCACTTTCTTGGAAATCAAGAAATGAAAGCTTACTGCATGTCTGTCACATAAAGCCATAAACTCCCCCTACATACCACATTAAAATAATACATGAACCCAACGAACTCTTCCTGGATAGCACATTGATATAATAATGAACCAAACGAAAGCATGTGCTAACCAGCTGCATCATCATATATTTTCCTGTTTTCGATAAAATGGAATTTATTTCCAGTAACAGTAAACCACTTTTTGCAAACGTTAAGTCTGTCACGTAAAGCTGCTTTAGCATAATGGGCATTTTCCTTGAAGTCTTGATAGTCTGTGGCAATTAGTTTCTTTCGTACAGTCATTGTTGATGAGTTTCTTTGCAAATGTTTGAGTTTGGAGTGTTGACACATGAGTAGCCAATTCATTAAGATGATTTCTTTACAATTAAAAACGAAAGAGAAAAAGAATAACCTTCACTGCAGCTTGGCCAGAACGGTCCTCTGTCATCACCTTAGAGACTTGCATCTAGCCTAGCGAGTAATGAGCCAAAATCACGACAAATAATTGTTAAAAAGAACTCTTATAGAGCAATGTATACATCCATTTTATAGTGTTTTACACCAAAGACACCATAGGTAACACACAAGAAACACTCATAGGAGAAAATTCCTGTTGACACCTGTTGAAACTCCAACTGGTCTGAACTGGCATTGACAGGGGTGAACAGGCAATTCTCCAATTACTTGTTGGAGTGAATGAAATTAACAGGTGTCAACAGGTACCCATTAAAACCTGTTAATACTCGTAACCAATTATCCTTTGTACATGTTCAAACCTGTTAAAACCTTTTCAAATTTATTCAACAGGTTTCAACTGGAATTTTTCCCTGGAAAGTCTCATTTGTATTACTTGTTGTAATCCTTTTGTGTCAGTTGTAAGCTTGTTTCCGTGTTAGCCAAAGAGATAAAGCCAAGTTCACCGTGGGTTTTACGACGTTCGTGCTCCCTTGTCATACGGGATTTTAGTGAAATATCAGCAGATAAGTTATTTTCAAATGTATGACGTGCTGTGAAGTGTAACACATTTGAAAATTGATGATGAAGTAACGAAATCACTTCCTTCCCAGTGACAAAAACTTAGTCGAGTTCTTAACCCTCAAGTGCAATGTTAATATGTGCAGAACGTAGGTTGATGACAATTTTCATTCTAAATGAATGTTGTATTTCATATACTCATGAAAAACTCTTGAATAATTTTTTCTTTATGTATCAATGAATAATCAATATTTTTGGCTCTTTGTCTGTATTGCGTTTAAAATGCACCGTCATGACGTTATTTAGAAAATACCATTTATAATTATTAAACCATACAGTCTCACCAGTAATCTCTGGCAGTAGCTTTATTCTCCTCAAAATATTATGTATTACAAGAATAACGGAAATTGCATCATTTGAATTTTTGAAAGCTTGGTCCAACAAATGACTGAATTCCTTCCTATAGGAAATTTATTTCTTGAAAAGAAAGCAACCCTAATGCCTTCTTTTTGAATTGCTGTAATTCTGTGTCTACGACTAGTGACTTTAAAAATATTAAAATTTCTGTTAAATTAAACAAACGCAATATTTCCATTTTGCGTATAAGCAAAGTCTGTACACAGAAGGAATTTAAGATGGTATAATCCCCATTTTAACCGGACACTAGAACATTGTTCACGACTCTAACATCAGTTTGATAATGACTTAAAACCGACAGTAAGAAAATATTTTATCCTTCTGAAGATCCTTTCTTTAATTTCCCTTAATAAAATGTGTCTTTTGGAAAACTAACGATCTTTTAATGATTATGGTCTGAGGTATCTAGGTTTAAATTCTAGCGCTACTTTTTTAACCAAACAGAATCAAAACACTTGTTTCAAATTTTTCTTAACTGCACGCAAGGTTTCAACAAATTCATTCCCTTGTGATATAGACTTAGGCTTAATTCCCATGATAAGTTAAAAACAGTTTTAACAGTTTTGCAGAAGCTTAGTTACAGTAGGGCAGGGGAAGACTACACGTCGTGATCTCTCTACATGGAGTCCTTAAAGCAAGACGCCATGAAGGTTCTTTTTGACCAAAGGTGTCGGAAATGGTTATAAGAGTAAATGGAGAACAAGAATATCCGTTCAGGCTCATTGGTGCGTTGAAAGACATTACGAATACAAACACTGTCGAACTGTCACGCAATTGCTAGCTGATTGCTAGGGTTCACTAAATTTGTCATTTAAATCTGTGAAGGAACTATGAAAGGGTGTCAACCACAGTGAAGTTATTGGTTGACTGTTGATTTCAAAATACGTGTGCTATTACATTGACTTGAGAAATTGTAGCAGGCTACGTCAGCTGTGATGTTAACTACCGTAGTGTTGTTGTAGAGTAACTATAATTACATGGAAAGTAATTAATAAAATCGGATTCAATCTTCTGCTAATTGGCTCTGTGAAAGGGGTCTTAGTATATGGACATTACAAACACCTTGGACACATTTTTCCAGTACCTTTGTCACGTAATAAACAAACGTCTCCTGTTTCTAAGTAACAAGCAATGATCCAGAAAAAATAATATTTTGCTTGGTAGCTCCTGATTTAAAGTACTGGTCAACATCAACAAAATCCTTTTCAAATCATTATATTGCTTAAATTAACCACTAATGTAAAGTATTGGTCACAATTCAACATTTAACTGATTAAAAACTAGTTTTGGTTTCATTCTAACCAACAAATGGTTAGATATTCCATTGATAGAAATGCAATTACCTAACCTGAATGCATGGCCAAGTGGTAAGAGCATCCGACTTGCAGCCGGAAGGTCTAGGGTTCAAATCCTGGCCGGGTCATACCGAAGACTTTAAAAATGGAACATACTGCCATTGTGCTTGGTGCTCAGCATAAACAATGGATTAGGGAAAACAAGCCAGTGAGCCACAACTGGAAAAAAGGCCGTGGCCGGCTCGACTAAACCAATTGGTTAGAAACTGGGCCGTAAAACCTCATCTAACTAACTAACTAACTAACTAACTAACTAACTAACTA
>WURT03099347.1:0-12453 GCA_009936505.3 Holothuria glaberrima
GTCAAAAGATCAAAACCTTGTAAACATGATACCTCAAGAATGGCAAGGAATCACTAAGCCTTTTGGCTTTCTGGTTTTGTCTCTCTTTTGAGAGCCCTGAGTTCACTGACCAGGTAATGTCAGATGGTGATACCACCTACCCCCATTTCAACTATATTTCCTATAAAACAGGATATTTTTCCTATATATTCCTATATTTCTGAAGACAAAATCCTATATATTTGTCCAAAAATTCCTTTATTATTTTTGTACACAGTACAAGACTTATGCACGTATCCTACCAGTACACAAATCAGCTGCTTCATTTGTTAGTTGAGGTTGCAATGGTACGCCCTTGCATCCATTGGAGGGCGTACTTTCTGTTGTGTGATGTCATAAGGTCTATACAGGATAATTTTCATGTAGCACATTTTGCTACACAAAAACTTCCACTTGTCAGAATGGTAGGTGATTTGTAGTAGTTTTGTTCT
Source organism: Holothuria glaberrima (assembly GCA_009936505.3). Classification (NCBI taxonomy): domain Eukaryota; kingdom Metazoa; phylum Echinodermata; class Holothuroidea; order Aspidochirotida; family Holothuriidae; genus Holothuria; species Holothuria glaberrima. Next base: position 471 of record WURT03099347.1, read on the forward strand.
GATCAACATGTGGCAGTCATGTCAACCTTCAATAAATAGATGTAACACTTTAAGTAATTACCACAGAATGTGTACCATTTATATTGTATCAGAGCTTCAATGTTACCGTGTGTTCTTATTTTCCTTCTTTTGACAGAGCCCTCTTCACCACAGAGTTTAAGCATTAACATTACATATGACAAGGTCACATTATCCTGGAGAGCCCCTGAACATCCCAATGGTGTTATTGCTTACTACAACATTAGGCAGCGCAGTTCATCAGAGGAGACATGGCAAGAGAGTGGCCAAGTGTTCAACACTTTTGCTGAGGTTAAGGTAGATTGCCAGTCGGGGGATGTTATGTACGATTTCTCCGTGTCAGCTGTCACAAAGGATCGCAACTCTCAGTATGTAGGAGATTCAGCTCACACACAGGCAAAGATGTGCACTGCCATGAGTAAGTTGTTCCTCCCATTACTAGAGGGTGTATGCCAAAATCACCAGGATTGCCAAAGAAATCTTTTAAGATTTAGCTGAGTGCTGCAGGCTTGACTCATTTTCAGATGTGCTGTTTCTCTGAGATATATTATGGTAATATGTCTGTGGAACATAGAGGATATTGTTTGTGTTATATTTGAAGGTAACTCATTTTAAATCCATCTATACTGTGAAAGCTGGCTGCACAAATAGCTGCATGAAAAAGGCATTACCCTGTTTTCCAAACTGTTTTGGTGTAGAGATTCTTTTACGCTACCACAATTTTGACACACTAGCTAGCTTTTAATGTTCTCTTAGCCTCCAGCTATGCAGGAGCTAGCACATGATGTAAAACTTATTAAACTGAGTCTTGTGATGTGCAGGATATTTGTAGGTAAACAATGGTTGCCTAGTTGGCTGTCGTTGTCAAGCTTGATGAAGTTTAGTTTGTCATTTTTAGGTTGTAAGACACTTCACTTGTTGTTATCAACCCAGCTAAAAGTAGACACTATCCTTCATTAAGTGGCTACCAAGGGATGGATTGATGTCCCATGCCGGGGAGGGGGAAGGGTCACTTCACTTGCTGTTGTAGTTCCAGCTAATAGTAGGTACTACCCTTGGCTTGGTGGTTATCCAGGAATGGATTTGAAGTCCCATCATGTGGGAGGGGGATGGGTCACTCCATTTGCTGTTGTCAACTCAGCTAAAAGTTAAGTGATTGATTTTCTTGTTTTCTTCAGAAAATGAAGTAAAAGCCCTTCTTTTCATTTTCTTCCTGTAGAAATAAAAAATGTGATGATCATGTTTGTTCTAGTGCCACTGATAGCCTTGTTGGTGGTGTCATGTCTGGTGTCCACCATCAGGTATCACCTACGAGTCAAAAGGAACCTCCCAGATCCTTACTTCATTGATGCAGTGAAGAGCAGCATTGTGAGTATTTTCACTAGTGTGTAACATTTGCTAGAGGAATTGACAAATACAAGAATCTTAGGCAACATTTGTGACCTAGGTGATTTGAAGCAGGCTTGTATCCTCTTTTTGCTTCCTTGCTTTAGCAAAGGAACCTTTGTAGTCAGGTTGGTGTGTGTGTGTTTGTATGTGTCTTTGACACTTGCTTGGGTACGTTGTAACTCAACGAGGGAAAGTCGGACAAAGCTTAAACTTGGTATATAGATCCGCCATAGTGAGAAAGTGTGCCCTGTTGTTTTTGGTGGAGGTCAAAGGTCACCTGGGTTCACGGGGGTCAAACACTAAAAAAACCTTTTCGACATAGTATCTCAAGGTAGGAAGCTTGGATAGATTGTATACTTGGTGTTTGGATGCATTATGGTGAAAAGATGATACCTTTTGTTTTTGGTGGAGGTCAAAGGTCATCTGGGGTCACCAGGGTCAAACACAAAACCTTGTTAAAAACACCATATTTCAAGTAAGGAAGCTTGGATAGATTTCATACTTGGTGTGTGAATGCATTGTGGCAAGAAAGTACATCCTATTGTTTTTGATGGAGGTCAAAGGTCATCTGGGGTCACCAGGGGTTAGACACTGAAAACCTTGTCAAGGTAGGAAGTTCGGATAGATTTCGTACTTGGTATGTGGATGCATTGTGGTGAGAAGATGGGACTTGTTTTTGGCGTAGGTTAGAGGTCATCTGGGGTCACCAGAGGTCAAACACTGCAAATCTTGTTAACAGCATACCTCAAGGTAGGAAGCTTGGATACATTTTATACTTGGTATGTGGATGCATTATGGTGAGAAGACAAAACCTGTCGTTTTTGGTGGAGATCAAATGTCATCTGGGATTACCAGGGATCAAAAACTAAGATTTGTGTACACAATATCGCAATGTAGGAAGCATGGATAGATTTTGTAATTGGTGTGTTGATGCATTATGGTGAGAAGGTAAATCCAATTGTTTTTTAGAGGTCAAAGGTCATCTGGGGTCACCAGGGTTCAAACACTGAAAACTTGTTGAAGGCCATGTGGAGTTTATCAGAGGTCAAGTTATGGACCTATAGGTAACTGTAGATGTTGTCAATATTTGCTGCCATCAACTCTGAAGGTCATCTAGCAGTCACCAGATTCACAGGCAAACTTCAAAGTAGCTAATATTTTGTTTGTATGCATATGACTCAGTGTCATTACCCTCAGTAAGGAACCATAGTGCCCATTGGGCACTCGTTTATGTCCTCGTTTTCAAAACTTAAAATTCATGTTGCTGACATATACTTACCCCTTGTCACTCCCAATCTGAGCAGCTGTAGGGCTAAAAGCCTGCCTCAAAGGCTGATATTACATTGCTGAAATTTGCTTCCTATAGATCAGAGTTGAAAGTACTCTGACATGAGTATTTACCTGTGAAAGAACCATTGGTATTTGGGCTGTCAAAATGGTAGGGTGTTTATAATCTGCCATTAACAATGAACAACCTTGGGCTACTTTGTTCATCTTTTCTGGTAGCAATTTTGCTTAATGTAGGTATCTTTACCTTAGTATTTCTGTTACCATAACTCATGATTTTGTTTTCTTAACAGTATGGTCAGAAGACTTGGACGTGCAATGAGAGCCAATTCTTCATCATTGAGAGGGAGTCGTTTGATCCTCTGCGATGTGTGGATGATTCCACTCAACTCCTGAGCTTAGATCGCATGTACTTAACCGAGGGTTCTACATCCAGCTCAGATCAGGGGATTCATGATATGGATGGACACCTTACCTCTACAGGTAGCTGTACCCGGTTGGTACCAGAAGACAAAGGTGGAAGGCGCCCCCTTAGAGTTCTTAGTGAAGACTTTGGCAAAGATGCAGACTTCAATGGAGATGATGCTGTATTTCCAGAGGACACCGACAACTATGGTCCGAGTGACTCTGTTACTGCTTCATTGAGTTATGCAGGGGCTGTCCAGATTGGTACCCCACCCAACAGCCCTGCTAGTTTGACTGCTAGCAACCACTCATCAGACAGAGGGGACAGTGGTAACACCAGTTGCTGCAGTGAGACAACAAAGTATGCCAAACTTACTGAGGCTAATCTCTCCCCTGCATCCACACTTGACAATTCAAGTCGTCCACTCTCCTCAGCCAGTGAGGATAGCATGAGTTACACTCGCATTGGAGAGAACAGTTCCCCTCCTAACAGTGCCACCTCCAACCCAGATCTTAACCTAAAGCCATCACAAGACTTGCCAGAGGTGGTTTTTAATGACCAGGTAACTCCCGATATTTATCCGAAGGAAAAAGGGGTAAATTCAGGTATGGACCAAGTATTTAAATCTACTGAAGATCTACCATCAAATGGACAGCATCATCCGGGATGCCAAGGTGCCAGGGCTGTTCCAAGGTCCCCTAATAGGGATGCAAACAGATCACCATCCAAGGCAAGGTTACCATCCTCTGACTCATCCTCTGATGAAGTCTCTGGTTATTGTAAGCAGGATTTCACTGGGTTAACAGATGCTGTGACATCATCTGGGGTGAGTTCAATGGGTGAAGATTATAGTAGGATTGCTGAGGGAAGTGGGGAGGTCCTGTCACCATTGTCATCTGGGTCTGGGTACCCTGTGGATGTTCCTCCACAATACTCTTTGAGTGACCCATATGTCACCAACCAGGAGATGGAGGCCAAAGAAGACCTTTTGCAGCACAACAGTCCAATGTCATCAGAAGAGCCATCCCCCTCTGTGGAAACATCACCCTACACCAGTCCTTATGTCACAAGTGAACATGCAGTATGATTGTTCTTTAACGTAGATTGCTTTGGTGTTTCTGTCAAGTGCTACTGTCTTATGTTTTATGTACAGATGTTTTCAGGAAAAAAATGAGAAAAAAGTATTTTTATATTTTGTGATGCCTAGGGATTTTCAGGTAATGCACAAGAACATTTTCTTACGAGTTCCTTTGAAAAGTGACCACATCAGTTGTGTTGTTGTTGGCATCTGTTGTTACTCGCATACTTCAGTTCAGATGACACACTCAACGTTAGGTAAATATTTATTGTTGAGAAAACAAAAGAAAACGACGGGAAAATCCTGTCTGTGTATGGAACATCTTCACAGCAGTTAAGACATTTGGAGCAAGTAATTGTGCAAGGAAAGGCTTGTATAATGCTACTCGTTGCCGACTGATTCCTGCTAAGGCCAGGAAAATTGAGAGGTTGAGGATGAAGGCTTAGCCTTGGTTCATCCTGGGGCATCTTATGTGTGCCTTTTGACTTGAACATTTCTGAGAGAGGGAGAGAAAGGAAAAAAAGAACTTGCCTTCTAATCTTTTTTACTGTATTGTTAAACCAGTCGTTGGAATGAGTTTGAGATGTTGAAGAGGAAAGAAACATGTTTAGAAAGAAATTTCTGTTTGATTAAATCAAATGTTACAAAGTACTGTAATTGTTTTGATTGTTTGATATGGACCATGAAATGGTGTCAGTATCGAGCGGCTTGTAAATGGTCACCATGAAATTTTACTTGCATTAAGGCTGGGAATGTTACAGAATATCAAATTTGTCAATAGAGAAATTGTTTACTTATTACACTTTTGCTGTGCGTAAGGTTGAAATATTAAAACAAAATATAGATTTTCTGTAACAAATTAGTAAAGTTTCAATCAGTGAAGGTGATAAACTGTTTTGTAGTTTCAAGTATTTGTGATGGAGAAAGAAGTAGTTGTATTCAGGGAGAGATGTTTTATATGAACATTGAAGAAGACAAAAGGATGATGATGAGTATTTTCATAGACTTTTTGAGTTTACCCTTTCAAAAGTCAACACCTAGGTATTTGTACATAGTCATAAGCAGTAATAGTAGTGAATGTGCTCTAAACTTCACTTTTTTCAGTCATTTGTGGAGATGGAGGAGGGGTAAGCTGCCAGTATGTCCAGACAGTAAAAACAAAAGTGTGATTTCGGAACTTTGGTAATAAAATACCTTGAACCGAAGAGCCTGTTGTTGAAGTGAGAAGCTTCTTTGTATACCTCTTTGCCTGTTTAATAGGAATCTGTCCTGAAGTCAAAATTGTTATCACGGTATTTTAATGTTTTAAGATTATTATGTCTGTTAGTTAGTGCAACCGTAGTCCCATTCCAGGTTACCAAAGAAAATTCGATTGTTTGTGCTTAAGAACATGTCATTATAAATTATTTCCAACCAGTTTAAGAAAGGAATTTTGTGGAGAAGATCTGGAAAGTAGCATTGTAGTAACTTGGCAAACTAAATTAGATCTATATTACCTATGAAATGTAAATTCATTTTCAGTTTAAACTGAGGCAAATTTTCAAACTTCTCAAAACTCAGCAAGAGTCCTATCTAAGCCACCTAACCTCATTGGTTAGAGGGGCTAAGGGGGCAGAAAGTTCCATCCTCTGGACAAAGTTTTGCTAGTGCCTGAGGGAGAACCTGTATTTACGTGACAGGAAAACTGATACCATAATTGAGACTACAAGAATACAACTTGTGATGCTTTAATTTCATGTGAAGTGTTCTAGCGATGATTTTTGATATTTGTTCCAGAGGTTGGTAGCTCCAACTCCCCAAGTGTTTGAATACTTAATGGTAGAATATATCAAGTGCTTGGCTATGCAGGTTTATAGCATTGTATACTTCCAAGAACTATTCACATTCACCATCTTGCAACCGATGCTGCTTGAATCTGAAAATGTGAGTACAAGAAATTTGGTGAAGTTTGTGAATAATACATAATTTTCTCTTGATACTATGCTCAAAATAGAATCCTGAATTCTTAGTAAAGTATGACAGCTTCAAAAGTTCATTTGCTTTCAAAGCTAGACGCCTTCTATCTCTTACTGGTCATGATAGTTTGTCTCATCAGTATCATCTTGAGTACCTCTTTCGTAATTGCCAGTTACCTTTTCACTGTCCATAAATTATGTGTGCTAAAGTTATAGGTGACATCTGATCATACCAAAAGTTACTAGTAATTATGTGTAATAAATAATTTCTGTAGCCCAATGTCCTTTGTAATATAATTAAAGGGGTGTGGTTTATGGGTAATTTGTAAAATGCAGCACTATGTATGCCAAAAAGTGTTGATAATCCACCTTGTGAAGGAGGAAGGCTGTGATTAATAATAATTGCTGTGTCCTATTGAAACAGTGTAAGTAAACATTCTCTGAGTTAGAAACTTTGTCAGCAGTGATGAGAAAGTATCTCAAATCTCATATGTACATTATTATCAGTATGTTTGCCATGCAGCTGACAACATGTTCTTTCTGCAGTTGTGAGTCTACTTGAGAACAGAGAAAAGATAAACATTCTTTAGGATTTAAAGAATATTACTGTGCTTTGCAATAGGCATTAAACAGCCAGAGATGGCTGAAGACCATCTATTGTGCTTAGCTGAATATATTTCTTTAAATTAGCAGCAAATTTGTTTATCTGTTGGATATAATGGAGTCCAAAATTCATGTGTTGTTTATGAATTTATGACAAAGCTTGACTTGTTTATTGTAAACCACTTGTATATAGTACAAATACATAAATTGTAGAATTTAGAATCTAAAGAGTAAATGCAGACATAGTCTTATATTCCAAACCAGCTTCTTAACACTTATGCAAATGAGAACAACAAAGCATTATAGTGCATGTTACATACTACTAACATTAATGTAGAGTTAAACATTTTTTTTTCATTTTTCTAAATTGTGGAATCTATTTTCATAGCTGTAAGAAATGGTTTTAATTACTGCTGTTCTGATTTTCATACAATCATAATAAGTTAAATAAGTCGCTGATCAAGCTGATGATGATATTTATTTACTGCTGAAGTTAACTGTATTCTCGTTTTATGTTTTCTTGTGATCACTGCCTCAAAAATTCTTCTATTGTTGGAGCAGTTTTTGCATCTTGACTTATTTGGCAGTCTTGGTTTAAACAGGGAGTTGTCATGTAGCATCTCCCTGGTTTAAACATCTTCCCCGTCAATTCTCATTTCATGTTTCAGAAATCTTTCCAGATCAGGACAAACTACTCATTTGACATTAGTAAACAAAACAAGTGTTTGTCAGTGTGATATGCTGCAAAAAAGATTTAATTTGGGACATTAAGTAATTTGTGTGAAGTTTTGAACAACCTTGCAGCCAGTGTAATGGCCTCATGTTGGACATCTGTAGAACAGCACATTACAACAGTATTAAATCTTGTGTATTCATATGTAAGAAAGAAGGAAATCGCTATGATTCCTTCCTTTGCAAACTGTTTAATACTTCGCCAAAAGCATTATGCCCCAGTCCTCACTCTTGTTAAAGGATACTATTAACTGTCCATTAGTAGCACATTGTCACAGGTCAGGTGCATGTCAGAGTGGCTTGTCAAGACAGTGTGGCAAGTAAATTTTTCTTGAAATTTCTCTTAAGAAGCAGTTTCAATTTTAACGGCATTGTAGCTGCTACTTTATTTTTTATTGCGAAGGTAACGTTGTAAGCATTTCGGAGGTTGTTCTCAGTATTGAGGAATGTTGATGTGCTCCCTACCTCTTAAACTATTTTGTAACTTTTGAAGGTAAATTCAGGAACTGTTTTGTTTCAAAGTATAATTTCTACATTATAGAAACTCCTTCTCATTGAAGCTTTACAAGAAATATATTATCAGTGCTGTTAAACTATTGATATGCTGACATTGTTGTTATTTAAGTAATCAAGAAGGTTGCCCAGAGCATCATAGTCAAGTGCAGTCATCAGACAAGACACACTTGGTAGTGCAATCATGACAGAACAAACACAATCCGACCCTACCCACAAGCATATCTATGCAACATGAGTTATGAAGTTATAGTGCCGACTTGGTGCTCTGGTGGGTGGTCAAGTCTTATCATCTCGTCAATATGATCTAAAAAAATATATTGTGGTAGAGGTCATGGAGGTTCAAGGAGTATAGAGACATAGCTGAATTAAGACACTGGTGAGTTGTTGCTCCTCCATTGAAATGCTTTCATGCTAGCCTTCAAAACACGCCTGTTTTTGGTTTCGATGATAAGAGAAACCTATGCATTCATAATGGCGTGTGTGTATGTGCGTGTGTGTTTGTGACACTGCTCATAAACACGATATCTCCAGAAGGGAAAGTCTGACAGTTCTCAAACTTGGTACACAGATGCCCCATATTGAGAGGAAGAACCCTATTGTTTTGGTGGGGGTCAAAGGTCATCTGGGGTCACCAGGGGTCAAACTCCGAAAACCTTGTTTACATGATATCTCAAGTTAGCTTGGATTGAATTCATACTTCGTATTTAGATGCGTTATGGTGAGAGGAAGAACCCTACTGTTTTTGGTGGGGGTCAAAGGTCATCTGGGGTCACCGGGTGTCGAACTGCAAAAAACCTTGTTAACATGATATCTCAAGTTAGCTTGGATTGAATTCATACTTCATATTTAGATGCGTTATGGTGAGAGGAAGAATCCTTTTGTTTTTTGGCCAGGGTCAGGTCATCTGGGGTCACCAGGGGTCAAAGCCCAAAAACCTTGTTAACATGATATCTCAAGTTAGGAAGCTTGGTTTGATTTCATACTTAGTATGTAGATGCGTTATGGTGAGAGGAAGAACCCTATTGTTAATAGCGGGGGTCAAAGGTCATCTGGGGTCACCAGGGGTCAAAGCCCAAAAACCTTGTTAACACAATATCTCAAGGTACGAAGCTTGGATTGATTTCACACTTGATATGTAGATGCGTTATGGTGAAAGGAAGAACCCTGTTGTTTTTGGCGGGGGTCAAAGGTCATCTGGCGTCACCGGGGGTCAAAGCCCCAAAACCTTGTTAACACAATATCTCAATTTATGAAGCTTGGATTGATTTCACACTTGGTATGTAGATGCGTTATGGTGAGAGGAAGAACCCTATTGTTTTGGTGGGGGTCAAAGGTCATCAGGAGTCAATGGGGTCAAACTCTGAAAACCTTGTTAACACGATATCTTGAAGTAGGAAGCTTGGATTGATTTCTTACGTAGTATGTAGATGTGTTATGTTATAAGGAAGAACCCTATTGCTTTTGTTGGGGGTCAAAGTTCATCTGGGGTCACCAGGGGTCAAACTGAAAACATGTTAACTTGCCAAAGGCTCAAGTAATCTATGCGATGGTGATGCCGTGTGTGTGACGCTTTGCTTGTAAACACGGATATTTCAAGAAGGGTAACTCCGAGTAATCTCCTACTTGGCATGTAGATTTCCCATATTGAGTAGATGATCCCTATTGTTTTGGGTGGAGGTCAAAGGTCATTTGAGGTCACCAGAGACCAAAAGGTCAAAACCTTGTAAACAGGTTATCTCCAAAAGGATAAATGTGAGGGATCTCATACTTAGCTCCCCGCCACTCCTCCCTGGAAGTTAGACGAACCAACTGTTGACCTTGGTTTAAGAAAATATTTGAAACACTCAACAATGCTTGTGTTCCATGCCAGCTTTAATGAGATGAGATATACCATCAGTATCATGCAATCTATACTAACGGCTCCAAAGATACGAACAGGGTTGCGGCCGCGGCGTCAGGCCGTAATGCATCCTTGCAATTCAGACTACCGGATGATGCATCAATATTTACTGCCGAACTCTTGGCACTGAAGATGGCTTTACATCTGACTGAAACCTCAGACAGTCACCAGTTCATTGTGTTCACAGACTCACTATCATGCCTTTTAGCACTACAAGGCCATGAGCTTAAGTTAAACACCCTTCAGTAACAGCTCTCCGTGAAGCTTACTCCAATTTGGTTCAACTACAAAAATTGGTTGTGCTAGCATGGGTCCTTTGTCACGTGGGCATACAAGGAAATGAAAAAGTCGATGCACTTACTAAAGAAGCCAAGCCTGCAGATGGACGTCACCAATCTCTACTTGCCTCACACTGGTTACCGCCCTAAAATCAATGGCTTTGTAAAATCGAAATGGCAAGAACTGTGGGATCCTTTCCCGAAAACAAATTGTACCGAGTTATACCAACGGTCGGAACTGGGAGACATGGAGTCCCCAGTAAACGGGGAGATGATTTAATTCTGACTAGGGCTCGCATCCGTCACACTTACCTTACCCATGCGAATTTACTTCACGGGGATGAGAGACCATTCTGTATACCCTGTGATTGTGCTGTCACCGTCAGTCACATTCTCGTTGACTGTTATGAATACTCCCAAGTTCGCCAGAAGTACTACGCTGTGCCAAACCTGAAAACTTTATTTGAGCAGACAGACCCTTCCCTTATTTTGGGCTTTCTCAAGGAAAGTAAACTGTAAAGAAATTTTTGACATGACTCCCGCATTTGCCTGGACCTTTTTGTGGATTTTGACCCCACCTCTTTTTTAGTTGATTGTACCCCAACTTTGCACCCTTTTTCTTTTCTAGGTGACACTATATAACACAATCGTGTTGGTGTGTCGTAAAATCCCATCTAAATAACTAACTCATACTTAGCATATGAATTGCCCATATACAGTAGATGATCCTTATTGTTTTTTGGTGGAGGTCAAAGGTCATTTGGGGTGACCAGAGGTCAAACAGTCAAAACCCTTGTAAACATATCTCAAGAAGCGTAAGTGTGAGGGATCTCATACTGTTACGGCTCGATGTGGCATTCAAACCAATAACAGCGAAAGATTCAAAGATCACAGAAGGACGAGATTAAAATTCAACAACTTGATTATTATTTACGATTAAAACCCCTTTTCCTTAATTCGTACAAATATTTAATCTTAGCTTAGGCCTGTTTACAATTATTTACTTAATATACTTATCGCTAGTCTTGGCCGGCGATGCAACGCCTATGATGGTAGGCTGCTGTAGAAGGCTCGGTTTCTGCGATAACCTAGGCGAAAAGGGGCGAAGTCGAAGTACTTGCGTTGGCGAATATAGTTACTCTTTAATGGGCAACTCTCACGGTGTAGTGGAATGGCTGGCTTCTATGTGCTCTGATGATGTAATGACTGCAAACAGCACACGTTTAGTTGAACTTAAAGAATATTAACAGTGGAATAATGTATACACAGCATACGGTTCAATCTCGTTTAATCAGCAATGATAACGATAACGTCCGGTTCTTTAGGTGTAATGTTGTGTCTCTCTCCACGACTATTGCGAGAATTTCCTTTTATATTCGCCAGCCCTTATTCCAGAAACCTCCCGAATTAACGAATTCTAGAGTATTCCAATACACAATACATGTATTTCTAGGAAGTGAAGTTTCCAGACACGATTGAATATACTGAATGCTCTGAGGTTTTGTCAGTTCCTCTGTGCATTATTTTTCAGAAATGTCTAGATTCCAGCTTCGTTCCTGATGACTGGTGGTTTGCTAATGTTACTCCTATCTTTAAGAAAGGGGATCGGAGCTTGCCTTGCAATTATAGGCCTGTTAGTTTAACCAGTGTAGTTTGTAAAGTAATGGAATCAGTGGTCAAGGATCATGTATTTAAGTATCTTCTAGATAATGGTTTACTGAATTTGTCTCAGCATGGTTTCTTGTCTAACAGGTCTTGCATTACTAATTTACTAAGCTTTCTTGAGGATGTTTCTCTGTCTCTTGATTCTAGTAATAGTAT
>WURT03099358.1:0-12452 GCA_009936505.3 Holothuria glaberrima
AATTATTTGGGGCAAGAATGTGTTACAAAATAATTTTGGGGGAATTACCCCAGCCCCTCCTCAGATACGTCACTGAACAATAGTATTGAGGTCCATTGTGTGCTAGCGTACCGTGCACTCCAACTTAGTGTTTATGTGCATTACCTGGAATTAATGCAATCAAATAATGTGATGACGTCACATGAAACAATTACCACCTCTCGAGGTTTAATTTATATTCATACTACGTACTTACACACTACGAGTTACGCATCCATACAGGCCTAATGAGAATTTTATACACGTACTCAAAAAAGAGTAATAAATCTCTTACTCACATACCTAGTACCACTACACAGTCGTGTTCGTATTCATGACATTGTACCTACACTCACTGTCAGTATCGTTGGAAGGTCTACCTTTAATATCTGTTAAGGTATGCGCTGATCAAAACTTGGTTATTATGCTGGTATTATTAAACTAACACGTCATAATGAAACATGATATTACTGAATACAACGTGACAAGACAATGAGGGACGTTTAACAATGCGCAGTACATGTAAAACGGGGATGGTTCCAATCCTTTTTTCTTCAACGTACCCCTGGGGTATAACGCTGTATTAAGATGGGTCTTTGGGGAGTAGTGACCCTCTGAGCAAAAACATGTTGATTTCAGACCGAGAGTAATATCGTTACACAGGTTAAAATTAATGTCATGGCTGTTAGCCTAAATGGGAGAATGTTAAATCGAGATACCCTCCCCCTCCCTCAGGCCGTCCTCAACCCACCATCCCCTTTTCCTTCCATGGTAATAACCGGTCAAGTATACACTCTAAAAACAAAAGAATGAAATTCACTCCAAAAAGAGTAAATTAAGGGACCACTCCTAAGGAAAAGTGAATTTCACCTGGAGTGGGGTGAAAATTCACTCCAAATAGAGCGACACTTTATGCACATGGAATGAAATATCGCTCTGTTTGGAGTGAATTTTCACTCCATTCCGGGTAAAATTCACTCTTCCTTAGGGGTGATCCCTTACTTCCCCCCCCCCCTTTTTGGAGTGAATTTCACTCTTTTGTTTTTAGAGTGTAAAACAAATACGTGATGGTTTGTCTATTATGAATAATGAGTTTCTCTTTACACATTCAAAAAGAAATTGTGATTATTTTTTGAGTTCGTGTCAGCCTTAATACACATATGCATAGTGCAGACCACTATAAAAGGCCTTCATGGCTAGGACTGCGACCCTCACCCTTTCGGGCAGAATACAATTTTTTGGGGCAACGATTGTCAAGATTTTTCGATAAATGGATACATTAAGCAGATCACTAAAATTTCGAGCAAAATTTCTCAGCCCCTACCTCCTTGCCCCACAGCCCCTCCTTCCATTGCACGCAGTCCTTAAGGCTATAAACGACTTCAAATATTGCCATGTAATAAAAGTCTACACACGGATCTAAACAAGTCCTCACTGTGGTCGGAGGATTTCTAAGATTGAAAAGGAGCTGAACACCTCAGCTTCTGGATTTTGGCAGTTTGAAGCACAATTTGGCTGTATCACGGCACAGTTACTAAATATTTGGTGGTAAGACTCCAAAATGAAAATTATCGGGCCGGCACAGACCTCCAGTCCCCTCTCCGATTCCCGGACTCGGAAATTTTTCCCTGGGAAAATGGGGGCAATTTTTCAAAATTTCCCTAGAAATCATGAAAAATGAAACATAATGCTTAGATTAGGGTCAAGGTAGGTGTTAGGGTAATAAATTGTAGTAGTGGAGACATTCGCCTCGGAAAAAATATCAAAATTATCAAAAATATCACGCTTCCCCGGGCCCTGCTCCCACTTGGCTTCAAGTTAGGCTACAAGTTACTATGCTAATGGCAAAGTAATGACAACCTATTTCTGTCAGGGAAAAGCGGTACAGAGCCAAGCATGAAGCTGTTACGCTAAGTTAGAATACTCACCTGTGTAGGTTTTGCGGAAAGCGGCAACAAAAATCCAACAGTGATACTTCAAAACTTAAATCACAATAGTTCTGGATAGAGGTTATTCCGGACTTAAACAGCCAAAGATCTCTGCATGTAGGTCTAGTGGTTTCTTTAATATACATTTATTTAGTATGCTTAGATGCCATTAGACTGAACGAACGAGATCTAATTATAAACATTGCTATAATCATAATTATATAGCACTGTAAAATAATGGCAAAGTTTCATAAACGGTAGGCTGTGCCTTATAACACAGAAATCTTATTGAAATGATGTATGTAGGCTAACACCACTCCACTAGTACAAATCTCAAGTCGACAAGTGGGTTTTTCAGAGAACTATACGGAGCATTTTCGTGTAAATCTACTTACCCGCATAAGCTGTTCACTGTAAGCTAAGGCACGGCTGTCATCAACAGTATCCTTTTGTTGGTGGTACTCGTGAAAAAGGTGGTATATTTGATGTAGTATGTTATACAAACTATTCGATATATACACGCAATAGAAAGACCTGTTATCAGTTCTACGACAGTCATAAGCCTTCAAACATGATATATGTCGGTTAATTGTATAAAACATAAAAGGTAATAGTCCAATACGTTCATATGCAGTTTACAATATGTCGACGCATATTCGCTGAGAAGGAAAATACAAAGGATCCTAATCATGAGCACAGACCATGACGGGGCCTGTCAATGACAATATTAAACACGGCTTTTGTAGCCGTGTCGTGGCAGCCTATTGTACGTAAACAAGGGTTAAACTCTCATTAAAGGGTAACCGTGCAAATCAGATGAGGCCCTATAATAGTCTTGATGGTCATGGTAACGACCGGTAAAATTATACCACACAATACATTGATAGACTTTCACACTGTACAAAGTAGCCTACAGTACAATTAAAAGTACAGAAGACGTTGGATGCCATAGCACAAGTTAGTCCTCAGTCTGTACGATGACGTCATCTCTTTAAAGCGCGCAATGTGACTCGCTTTACTGACATTTGTTCCTTTGACACATAGGCGGCTCTAAGAAATTTTGTTTGGGGGGGGGGGCCCAAAATCATCTTCGTGAAAACGCAGGTTCGGACGACCCCTCAGCAATACCAATGGTCCACACAGGATATAGTATAGTAGGTGTGCGGTGAGTATTATGATTTACAGTAATGCCCCATATAGTGTTCCAAAGCTCTTCAGAAACCATCTCAGGCATTCAGTCATACGTTGTGCTATATTTAGCAAATACAACCAAAGCAACCGATCGCTTCTCTATAAGGACGGAGTGAATGGCAGGGGCAAACAGGTAACGTCACTTGATCCACTTGTATACAACGCTTACCCATTAATATTTTATTTGTTTCATTGTGTCACAATACGCTTCAACGCCTTGACAAAAAGTCATAAAATGTTGATTTTCTTGATTTCTTTCGTAAATAACGAAACTCTTGAACTTGAAGTTACTTGAAAACAATAAAATTATAGCACTATTCGGGATCTGAGTACAGTTCCCGAAACAATTTTTGGTATAGGGGAAGGGGAATTTCCCTTACTCAAAACGACAGTTCATCACCTATATAACTAGACCACTAATCAATAGTCTCACTACAGCTTTGATTATATAACTGTTTAGTGTCATTTTAATCAATTGTAACGGTTTTTTAAAACAAGGTGGTAAACCTTCCGATTATAACGGGCCATCTAACAGTCTTAAGACTGCTCGCCGGCCAGGGACCCTATCAACGTGGCCAAGGGAACGAAAAGCTTTCCTCCTATGAGCAACACGTTACGCGTAGGCTGCATGTCCGATACACCCTTTTGCACACAGCCACCAATGCTGATCTGTCCTAGTGACACCCTGTAAAACTGCTTCCAGTCGTAGATGAGAATCACGGCGGTAAAGACCCCCGAAAGCTCTGAGGTGTCTCCAAAGCCATGGGGTTTAAAGCCAGCATTACCGTTACATTTTTTGTAGATGACATCATGAAGCGCGAAACTAATCAGATGCAGTTATCAGAAGGTGATCATTTGTTTTAAATATCTTAGCTTGCACTAATTGCAGGCCCATTTGTGATGCTGAAGTATTATAACTATAATAATTATAATAGTAATGAACAACTGAAAAAAGCGCGAGAAGCGCGCCGAAAAAATGTCGTTTGGAAGGCACTATTTTAATCTCTAGTCTTCGCATTACATCATGACAAAGTTATTCACTTCTTTCCTTTTAAAGGAAAGGGAGAGAGGGAGGGAGGGAGGATTGACCCAGTAATCCAACGGGAATGATACTGTGCAAACGAAATAAATTCCGCATAGTTTCCATAGCTGGATAAGTTTGGTTCATATGTAAAGACATGCATGCTTTACAATGCATGCTACATTGTGCAACCTGTCAGGTGTAGTACTACACCATGCAGAAGCGGCATCACGAAGTGTATTTAGCCTATGTCTAATAATGATGGATAAAGTTATTATAAATTGAATTTCAAATGCATGTCACTATACGTTCACAAATTGCCTTCCGGGCAGGACCAAATGGTCTTTCAGGCCGGAGTTTCCCTACCCATGCTTTAAACCATTCTCGCAACTCCGTTAAAAAATCTTGTAAAACACGGCGTTTGTTCCACCGAGTTCTCCTATGTATTGTTTCTACTATAATAAATTGAATACTCATTGGGTATGCATTCAAAACTTTCACCATAATCATGTTCGATCAGACACCGATACAGCTTCCAAATTAAAAGTTCTCGCATTTTACACTAATCTTCACACACGTCCGGCACATCTGATTTTACTAGTAATAAGCATTAGCAACTTTCACGATCATCGGTGGTTACGGCTTCAGTGATTTTACCAAATAAACGTTTTCTTTTTCACCCTTTTCGGGAGGTTAACATTGACACATAACACAAAACAAAACAATTCCAAAGAGTAGCTTTCAACTCCCGGCAATGGTTGAGACTTTGAGCAAAGGAAATTTTCTTAGAATTATATTTGCCAACTGATGATGGCCCCTATGGGACAGTGTGGCATTTTATCATTTCCTTTATCGCAAATTATAATATCTCCCATTGAAGGAGCTACACACGAGCCTGAAAATAAATTGAAATCATGACGACTCGATCGAATCATATTAATTCATATGACCACTGGTCGAATGACCCAGTAAACCTAGGCATATGACCACTGGTCAAATGACCCAGTAAACCTAGGCATATGACCACTGGTCGAATGACCCAGTAAACCTAGGCTGAAAATTTGAAATTATTGCGAAAATGTACTTGACAATTAGTTCATACTTTAAAAATAATACATGACATTTGTGAGACAGAGGGGATAATTTGCCCAAATTAAGAAGTACTTTTTATTTATGTCAAATCGAATAACGTTATTTTTTGAAAATTGAAGACCATGCTTTGAAAACTTTTGGGGAGGGGGACAAGACCCAATGCCCTATGGCGAGCCGCTATAGTGCTTTAACACCTTCGTCGCCAGATTTTAATAATATTTCTTCACTCCTAAAGGGAGAAGGCAGACCCCCCAAGTTTATTTTCAAAAATTTTCTAAATCTTACAGATCTCCTCTTTTCTCACAAGTATTTTCTAAATGTTCCTGACATGTGTAAAATCATTGAATATTGGGGGTAAACCAATGAGTTATTCTGCATAAATTTAGGGAAAAAGTAACAAAAATATTGTCACATGATTGATAGGAGCCATTCCTAGTGTACCAGGGTACACCCCTTCCAATTAGGGGAAAATGCATGCATTTTCCCTTTAAAGTTGTCCGATGCATGGTGTTTCATGCGGGTGTACTCAGTAGGCATTGTGTGTGGGAGGGTCATAGCCAAAATTACGTACCTAACAGATTGCTACCCGGAAATAGTAATTTTGCTACTATTTTACTAAGTCCGTTGCAACAGAGGAGTTGATTGGAAACCTCAGTGTAGCCTGGGGGTAAGGTCGGGGGGCGTAGGGTCGTTGGGGGTTTCCTCTTGTAAAAAAACTTTAAGAAAAGTTCACACCTTTATAATGCAAAATGGTGATACATATTTTTCAGTACTTTGATATTCTGTTAACCGTTTAAATCACTTTCTTTTATTTAGTGTGAAAAGAAAAACTTAGTTGATGCACAAACATGACCCGGGGCGTTCTCAGAGAAAAATGCGGTGAGGGATTAAACGAGGGGTCTCGAAAGGTGTGCGGCAGGCGAAATCTTTCAACACGAGTGTCGAAGGACTGACTACAGAGGCTGGGTTCGGCGTAGCTTTCTTTAATTTGCTTTGGCGGATATTCTGGACTATTTCATGTGTTCTCTAAGTATGACTAGAATGGTAGTGAAATAGTTTGGCTGAAGATGTTACTAAGTCTGGGTATCGATTGATCATTTACAGTGTTGTTTGCAAAAGTGCTTCCAGAGTACTAAGGGCGATGTCCATACCAGCTTGCGTTATACAAGGCCCATCTTACTGGTGGGGTCCAGGGCAACGAGCTGAGCCTTGAGTTTTGTGGCAAACCCGTTGTTCAAGGCTTACAGTGGTTTCTACAAAGTTGTGGTTATTACTTTGAAACTTTCGACTGTCCACAAATATTTTTCGATAAACAATGAGAAGAAAAATAAATATCGTAATTTACAGTAATAGTCCAAGCTAACGGTCGGCCATATTGGTGAGGGCGGTATTGGTTAAGAACGAAGATAATGAGATGCGGTTCCAAGCAGGGGCGGACTGACAACGAACTGGGCCCCCGGGAAAAATGGGGGCCCTCCTCCTTCCCAACCTGAATCAACTTTCCCTCACCGACACTACTTATAATGGCCACACTATCCTACATAGGTTACCAACTCAATACCAGTCTTCACATTAGCAAAGTTCACTTTTCAAAAAAGTCTAATGTTTAATTAAAGTAAACAGATCATGTTATGTTTAAATACAATTATTATAATAATATGATTTAAATAAAACATAATACACATTTATTATACATGCATGTTACTAACAGTAAATATACATTAAAGACTCTAACAAGTAATAACTTTTAAACTTTTAATAATAGCAAGTATTTAACCACTTATTCTATTATATTTATCAACAAAACATGAAAGTTGCATGTGAATTTATGACTTGTATAACAATAAATGTTCTGGAAATTATCAGACAATTGTTCACCAATCAGTGTGTCTGTAAGGTTGGAGAAAAACAGGTAGTAAAGAATACTTAAATCAAGAGCAGTGCACTCAGCTCACTAGAAGACTTTGCAATCCTGTTTATGATATTATCTTTGTCAGTTTTTGGTTTGCGAGCAATGTCTGTTTCGACTGCAATAATCATCAGGGGTTCCAAATGGCTTTGTGGTAGTATTGATCTAAGTCTTGACTTCAAAATTTTGAGCTTAGAAAAAGATCGTTCACATGTGCACTGTGTGATGCTTAAGGTGAGTAAATACTTGTATGCAACATACAGATTTCATAGGCTGCTGAGCACAACCTGTACTGACAAAGCAGTTTGAATGCGCATGGTAGGTAGTTCTTACGTACAGTTTCCTTCACACCTGAGTGACCTGATTCTAGAGGCTTTTCAGCTTGTTCATCATCAGTGTCCAGTTCACTTTCAGTTTCACCTACACTTTAGGTTATTATAGCTACTTGCAAATGATACAAGTTCTTCTTTTATTGCTCAGTCAGAAACTTCCGAGCTTCAGATTATTTCCTATTTTCTCCAATTTGTTCTTTCCCTGGGTTTCCGAATTTTCCGATTTTCATTAAAATTTCCGAATGACAGTATGGGCCCCATATCTGTGTGGGCCCTCGGGCAGTGTCCGGTTGCACGACTGCTCAGTCCACCCCTGGTTCCAAGGTCTTTGAATGAATCATATTACCCAAGATGATACAAAAAGTAATGATTAGACAACTTAAATTTCTCTATGTTGAGTTGTACAGGAAGCTGCGTGGTCAATTGATTAGAGCATCCGACTTGCAGCCGGAAGGTCGGGGTTCGAATCCTGGCCGGGTCATACCAAAGATTTAAAAATGGAACCTACTGCCATTGTGCTTGGTGCTGAGCATAAGCAATGGAGAAGGGAAAAGAGCCAGTGAGCCACAACTGGAAAAAGGCGGTGGCCGGCTCGACTTAAACCAAGGATAGAAACTGGGCCGTAAAACCTCATATAAATAACTAACTCTCCAGGAAGCAGTCGGAACGAGACAACTACGGTATTTATGTATATGCGCCGGCTTCAAAAATTGTACCGAGCATTAATGCTTTCTGTGCAAGTATACACAATTTATGCACTTTGGCGATCCCGACCGATAACACAGAACTAAGGGTCATAAACCTACAAATCAACGACCATTAGGAGCAATACTAAGGCGCAAAAAAAAAAAAACATGAAAACTGATTGGTAAGCTTTGTGTGGGGCATATCTCCCCTCCCCCCCACTTCTAGCTACACCACTGTTTCCATGGTCATTATAATGATAACCGGTGCCATTTGTTACCCACCAATTTCCATCGTATTGGAGTGTCCTTAAGTGACCTTAAGTCTAAACTTTTAAAGATACATGTTACATAGCTTGAAAAATAAATTCAAATGGTCCAACTCCAAAATGTTGAAGCGTACTCCCTTAACTTAAAATAGTAGATTGCGCAATAATTTGAGACGTCACTCTTGTTCTACTCAAATTACCGTTTATGTTATTCTTTGTTTTCCAAATCTACGGCACCTTGTGCTAAAATGTGATCATTGTCTTACTGTTATAGGATGACTTGACTGTGCAAGCCATCTCCGTATAAAATTCTACCGTAGAACACCGTAAATTTTTAACCTATTGTGTGAAGGGGCCCCTTTCGGGTCAGCTGTGTATCAATATGAGCGTGCATGGAAATTTTCGGGGGCCCTTTAAAGCAAAGTTATTGGGGCGGGGCCCGTAATCTATAGGTTGCCCGATTCCTGGGTAAATCCGGCTATGAAAGAAGTGTTAAGCTGCCAACATTCTCACTTTCCATCTCTCTATTAGTCAGAATTTTGTTTTCATAAACCGCTATTTTTTACAGGGTTTACGATACATGTGTTTATCTATATTGAACCCTTTGCTACGTTGTCATTGTTGAGTCACGTGATGGGAGTCGCGAGAATATAATGGCCTACTGATAAAATTTGTGTGAACTTAAAACCCAGCAGGTCACATAGCTCCTCTGATATAATTACTGGTAATGCCATGTCTATACGGTGCATCGCTGTTATTATATCATTGCTCAGACTTAGGGCATGTTTAAAGGGGTTACTATTTCTTTAGGAAAGGGAATAACAAAGCACGTTCACGCGCTTCAAATTCCATACAAATAGAGACTTTTTGCTGTGTTTTTTAGGTTTGTGAAGTTTTATTTTACCAAGAGAGATATATGTAGCACTAAGTGAGTGGGCCTTTAATCGACAGACAAGAGTTCACAGAGATTCCGATCTCGGAGTTTCTCATCCGTGTCGGTCTAGTCTGTAGAACAAATAAAGCCAAAGGGCTAGTCCGCACTTTAATCAGTGTTTACGTATGTGTAAAATATAAATAACAGTGTAACTAAGGCTGTATTCGAAAAACCTATGAAAAAATTACTGAGGGAGTGTGTCGTTTTTATATATTCCATCAACCATTGGTTTTCACGCGTTTAAGGATTGATGTGTAGTAATTCAGGGAGGGCCATGGAGTGGCCCGAAGAAAGGATTTCGCCCATAAAACAAAGCCGGTCTCTGGCTGGCCACAAAGACCATCGGAAGGTCTGCACGGGGGACATTTTAACGAGTTTTTTGTGATAATTTTTTGAAAGTGGGAGGCAGGTACCTTCAGCCAAGCTTCTCCAATCCCCCCCCCCCCATATATCATATATTGAAAAAAATCTCATAATCTTATCTTTGACTGGGGGCAAGAGAAGGGTGTGTTGTCTATGTGGAGAGATGGCAACTCAAGTCCTCCTTTGAGAAATGTTTGTTAATTTTAAGATGGTTTAGATGCAAAGTGGTGCTATCTTCGCCAATTTCTTTTTAATTAATTACATGTTTAGTATTGCTCTCATGATTTAGTGATATTTCGGCTATGGCATGCACTCCCTCCTAGGCTGGTCCTCAGGCCCGTAACTAAGGGGGGGCGAATCCCACCTGAAAATTTTTCGCCCCCATTCAAGTTGCCATTGACTTAAACATTTTACACATTTGGCCCCTCTGAAAAATTTTTTCGCCCTTCCTGGAAGCCATTTCGCCCCCTTCAGTGCCTTGTCTGGCTGCAGGCCTGCTGGTCCTAATTAAATGAGAGTTCAGACAAACAACTTCCGATGGGGAATGAACAAGAGGGAGAGTATAGTATAGGTAGAACTCTAGGGGTATAGGACCAACAAGCAAACTTAAGGCCGATTTATACTTCCAAATTTTGACGCCCTCTAAGCCTTAAGAATCATATATGGTCATCTCTTCCTCCCCCGGGTCAATCAAGGACATAGCTCAGAGATGAATAGCATTCAACTTTCAAAGCCCTATAGCTCTATACTGAAGTATGAACCGACCTTATTCTTTGTAAATATATTGATGAGTGGTTAATGACCTTTTGAATTATCTTTTGTAATGAATAATACATTTGAAATAACCACCCCCACCCCACCCCCTCCTCATCATGCGCGCCTCGGGTTTGAATAATACCTCTAGTTTTCAAAAAATAGAATAAGAATAATTCCGTGTGTTATCGTTTTAATTTACCAAAGAGAGTCACCAAGGCATTATTTAAGCAGAGCGCCACCATTTGTTGCGCATAACTTACGGAGACAATATTCACCAAAATATATATCTTTCTTATTTTGCTGTCTTTTGTTTTACACATTTACCCCTTTGGTTGAAAAGAAATCGCTTACGTATGGTATACAAGTCTCCAAATGAACGGAAGTACAATGTTGTACCAGCTCTCCGATGAACTGTCTTCGGAAAGAGCGGGGTAAACTTAGGAGCCCTGTGCCGGGCACTTCATGAAAAATATCCAGGTGGGGTCCAGCGGGCGAATACCCGAACGCTCTACGATAATTACAAAAAGGAGACAGCAACATGATCAATGAGAATTCTGACGATCAGCACCGGTGGCAATGGAGAGCTAGAGAGGGGTTGGTGTGAGGGTGGGGAGGGCAGTATAGGAATAACCAAAGGGTCATGGACTATGGCAAGTATCATTCAGAATTTTAACATTAACCATCTACCGATGGTGGATGCTCTCTAAAAAGTTTTGATAAACTGTATATGAAGAAATATTTCAAAAAATGTATAAATTGACAAAAAACCATACTTTCAAATCATGCTACAAGAGTTACCATATAGACTACTCATTATGTTAGATGAAATATGATCCTCTTTTGATGCACCGTCCCTACAGGTTTTGGAGATGTCTGTACTTTTGGGAAAGTGTTTTGGTCAGAATAATTGCGTGTATTATTCATTGCTCTAATCATTTAGCTAATACCTTTTTAGCTCCATACTCTAATATTGGCCATCACATGGAGCACGCACAGTGACGAAAGCGCGCGAAGCCCGCCGACATTTTGCACTAAAAATCATTTTCATAACAAATAAAAAGTCTCATGTAGGCTCTGCACCGAGACACTTTCAAATCGCTTACAACCCACATTTATCTTCAGATTTGAAGGCGATTCTTTTGCCTTGTAATTCGTTAGTTAAAGCTTTTAAATTCCATAAAACATGTCGTCCCCTGGATTCCCCTTGAAATGCTGAGTACCTCCGAAATAACTCCTACGCTCACCGAGCATTCGGACTATATAATTGTAAGACACTCACGGCCTCACCGAAGGGAATGGGAATACCTTTGAGACGATTTTGAGATATCAAGGGCAACAGTGAGTTGGAGCTAGGTTTGATTTCATCAACATGTTCTTTACTGAAGATGTTCCTGTTTTCTCAAAAACTTTCAGTTTAAGACCGCATTCCTTATTCATTCTTCAGTTATCTCTTGCTAATTCACTATAAGCGGGTTTCATCCATGGGTACGACCAACACTGATCCACCTTTCTAATCGGTGTTTTCTTTCTGTTCCTTGCAATTACCTCTCTTTTCCATTCTTTGGACCTGTGCCTCCTACTCTGTCTTATTTCTGGATCGTTTAAAACTTTAAATTGTCTCCACCTCTTCTTCTCTCTCACTCTGTTACTAAGTAACCACTCTTCTGCATCCTGCGACATGTAGTATAGTAAATTACTGTGCATGTTTTTTAAACCGTCTCGTTCCAGTTGTGAAGACTTACTGAAACATGCACAGTACAATATTGACACCATTTACCGTATATAACCAAGTAATTACCGTTACTTTAGTATTGTTCACCAGTTGTGTGGGTGTACGCAAAACACACCCACACACCCACACACAAAAATGGAGATATACAGTTAGTTAGTTAGTTAGATGAGGTTTAACGGCCCAGTTTCCAACCAATTTGTTCAAGTCGAGCCGGCCACGGCCTT
>WURT03099379.1:0-12450 GCA_009936505.3 Holothuria glaberrima
CACGTTGTTAACTGATATTACATGGTTACTTGCATTTAGCCTGTTGAACGCGAAAAGGTCGCTAACGATATTTAGCTCGCTATTGAAACAGATTACGCCGTTGTTTAACCTCTTGCTGTACGCGGCTACTTCTTATCACGACGTTGTTAACTACCCTCACCGCATTGCTACTTAAAGTTACGCCGTTGTTACCAATATTTACCACGTTGTTACTTGAATTCACGCTGTTATTACCAAAATTTACCACGTTGTTGTTGATAATCACGCCGTTATTACCTCAAAGTACATCGCTGTTACTAACGATGACGCCGTTATTGACAAACTTTGCGTAATTCGCGTTCCATAAAAACCATCCTGATTTTTTCTTCATCTCATCCTGTTGCTGCTAGTTTTGCAGTCTCCTGGCGTGGGATATTCCTCTCATCATCTCTACTCAATGAAATCATGAGTATACTTTATTTTTATTTAGGCCGTTTTTTGACCTTCTTATAGGTGCTTTGTTTTTTACTGGAGGTTTTTCGCCTTTGCGCGATCCTCCCCATTCTGTTTGTACAGATACTAGTCTCGCACCGCCACCTTGTTTTTTTCTGCCTCATGCCGCTTTGACCCCATTTGGTCTGTGGGCAGACCTCCCCCCCCGCCTTGGTTTTCCTTCCCTGGTGGGTTGGGATTCCTGTCGGTTTTTCTCATAATTTATCTTGGTTAAAAATCGGATGGATGGGGAGGGGGCTATTGCATGAAACAAACAGCTGTCTCTAAACAGCAAAAATATATGATATATTATTATTAGTAAACTTTGTAATTTAATCTGCATTGCCCCAAGGGTAATTAGACATCATGGAATGTTCTGGGTGAGGGCCCTATTCCACTGGGCAATAGCAAACTTTGTTGGGTTTTAATTGCAGGATATTAAAGACAGATACTTGTCACCTCAAGTATGACTTTTACTTGGGGGTAAGCAAAAGTATCAATTGGTCACTCAGCTCTCTGATTGACATCAGAGTGACATTCAAAAATGCAGAGTACTTAGCTCATAATAGGCTACACATACAGCATACACAGAGAGTGTTTTGATTACACAGTAGGGCCTTGTGTGTTAGCTCCCCATGACATGGCCTTAAAGGGAAATATTGCGTTTGTTTCACAGAAATTTTTCACATTTTTTAAACCAATATTAATAGATACAGAATGATAGGCAATTCGAAATAATTCAGTGTGGTAGCTTTCTTTTCAAGAAATAAGGCTCTCAGAGGAAAATATTCGGTTATTTGTTGCACAAAAGTAATTTGTTCACCCAAACTTTCAAAAATTCAAATGATGCAACATCAGTTACTCTTGTAGTGCATAATATTTTGAGGAGATAAAGCTATTGCTGGAGTGTATTGGTGAGACTAATAGTTTAATAACGATTTAAGGTATTTTCTGTGTATGCCATGTGGGTGCATTTTAAACGCAGTATTTCCCTTTAAGCAATAAACCATGTTTGTGTCTGCACAAGGAGAAGCTAAAGACAGTTGTGGGCAGGGCTAGAAGTAACCTAGTTGGGAGAACTGAAACTGTCTGGGATGAGGAGAATTTCCTTTACATAGGTGAATAGGAGGTACCGTAAAATAGCTTGTAGATCTCCAACCAGGGAGTTTTGGGGAATTTCATGCAACTTTTCCAAGTTAGAAATGCCAAGAGGGCCATTCAGGGTACTTGTTCACGGAAAGGTACTTCAGTTCACACTATGACACCAACTTTATAGCTGTTGTAATGACAAGGCAATCATCTTGTGTGTGTGTGTGTGTGTGTGTGTGTTGGGGGGGGTATAGCTAAAAGAGTCCAGAGAAATACCAGTGTATCTTGAGTGGGATATGCACATCTAAGCAATTATGACATTCATTGTTGCAAGCATGACAGAGCAAGATGAAAGATATCCAGTTACTGCAAGGTATGTTTATTGCTGCACTGAGACAGAGTTAAAACATGAATTATTGACAGAAGTACAGATGACATCAACTTCATGTCATTTTTATTTTGATTAGTTTACAGGAAGTGATGTCACAGCTAGTAGACTTGATATTCCAATATTATTTGTGTGTGCTCTTTGTATTCAGCCCTTGAAGGGCAGTTGTTCTATGACACTAAGTCACCACAAATTTGGGAGAAGCCTATATGACTTATGAATTACAACTTCATGTCGGGTGGCTAACCAACTTAACAATTTAGATCAAATTTGATTCTTTTGAAAAGCCAGTTTAGATGGGAAAACTGTAGATTGCTCTTGGATCGAAAACCCACCTTACTTTGACCCGGCCGGCCAGGGATCAAACTGTAATCGCCCTGGTTGCAAAATAAAAGCTTCATCCCTTTAAATGCCACTACCTTTATCCACTCGGCCACAGCACCAGACTCCCTAAACTGTGCTGTGGCCACTTGGCCACAGCACGGTACTACAAACTGGGTGAAGTTACACGGTGTCAATTGTTTTAGTTCTAGGGTTTTGCTACAGACAAATGCAGCCCCACTACCTACAATACAGTACACATTCTGTACATGAAGAAAAGAACAATTTATACATCAGTCTTCATACCTGCTATATTCATTTATGTACAAGTGTGGTCATGTATACTACATTTTTAGAAAAGAGCTTCTCTCATGGGTTTCATCATTTTTTCTCTTATCCTGACTAATAATCTGAACCAGCAGATCTCTTGGGAAGAGAGGGTGCCAGAGGCACACTTTTTCCCCTTATAAAAAGACATTCAAAGAATTTGAAATTAATGGTCCCATTTCATTAAGAATTCACAAGTACTCCAGAGTCAGATTGGGTAAGTGTGGTGATTAATTGACGTATAATTTTTACAACTCGGCAATGAAGATATTTGTGAAGGAGAGGAAGAAGATTAAGTGTAGAATTTTTAGGTAGAATATAAGGAGTTTTGTAGACTACACAGAGGGAATCTTGGCTACTGAAAGAAGGGCCAGTGTAAGCTACTTTTAATATGCTAGAGGGATCCTACTTACTGTTGGTTTGGTAAAATTTACATGGAGTTCCTATTTGTAAGTCTGCATGGAGATATTGGTAGATCAAGTTACCACATTTTCTATCCAAAGTGAACTTGAAGCAGGCTACCGGGGGGCTACAGAGGCTTTAGCCCCCACACTTTTTTGGCCGTGGGTATTTTGGGCTGCCTTAAACTGGGTCCTGGGGCTTTACTCTCTTGAACATATTGGGCTGCTTCGATGATTAAACCCCCTCCCCCACTTCAAAATTGGGCCAGCGCGATCCCTTGTCAATTAGGTCAAACCAGTAGATTGAGAAACAAAGAAAACATAGCATTGGTTATGAATATGAGGAGATGACATCACTTCTACTTACTTTAAGTACAAGTTTTATGAGCGTAGTACTTTGTCTGCTATATAGCCGGAGAACTTCTCATTAGATTCAAACAAATACCAGACTAGAATGCGTAAATTTAGTATCTCTTTCATATTCAGAGCCCATTAGTGCTGAGACTCCTTTCTTCAATAGAGATTAAACAAGAAACAGGTGGGGGTGGAGACAAACAAATTATTCGGTGCATGTGCAAGGTTCCATGTCTTTTTAAAAGTATTGTTTGGTTAAATTTGGTGAAGTTCTTATGTCCTGTGAAGTCAAAGGAGGTCAAAGTGTGTAAACCTAATTGGAAAACACAATATCTCAAAAAGGGTCAATTGGGTGATCTGTCATTTTTTGCCTGGGGATGTTTGAAATTGAGGACAAAGGCTTTCCAATATTCTTGTGATTAATGTCAAAAAGTTATTTGAGGCTAGCTAAAATGTTGAACACTGTTTATGAACTAATTATTGCAAGATGGATAAAATAGAAAGATGCAATATCTTTGGTGTGGATTTCCTATATGGAATAGGCAAAATGATCGATGGAAGCCTGTTGTATTTAATGAGTGCCCATTAGGCAGAGGTGTATTACACATGCACCTATATTGGCTGCACTCGTAATGTAAGTTACAATGTCTGAGAACTTTGGCAGGAATTCCTTGTCGATTTGAGGCCTATAGATTGTATGCCTAAAATACACGATCAAAACATAGCTCATATCAGAAACATGAAGTGCAAAAAGGACTTATGGTCAGTTCCATGAATCTCATGTGGCCAAAGTCAATTGGGTTTTAGTGTGTGATTTCTCTTGCTTAAAACTTGGTATTTCCCATTGACTTACTACATCATACAAAAATTAAAAAACAAGGTCATAGAACAGCATTTAAGTTTACATCCTGCCTTGTATATGAATATTTATATATGAATATTTAGGTATTAAAACCAATCAACAGTCAAGGGATAACTTCAGATTAAGCTCATGAATAATTGGAAGGTGAAAGTCATTGTTTGCACGTATTAGAATATTTATATGAAAAAGAGGTACATGTTTGACGCCTGTTGCAAAGGTGAATAAAATGAGGTCCTAAAAAACTCAAAGAAATTTTTCATTTAGATTTCTTTCATATCAAGCAGAAGATGCTGTAGACAGACTCTTGGAAATTGAAATAAAAACATTACCCAGATTTTGGCATGAGTGCGTGGAAGAGAGTAAATGGGAGTTCAAATCCTGTTCTACTCTGCTTTAATTAACCACCTCCCTGAAGGGGTGTACCTTCGTCATCTGTGGTATTGGTAGAGTAGTAGGCTACTTAATTTGTGAAGACACATGAAAGGATGGGAGTTTCTTTGTGGAGTGGACATGCTATAAAATTGATGAAAGCATCGATCAGTCCTAGACAACCCTTTTCTTCCAGACCTACAGTACCCAACTTGGAGTACCATTTAGAGGCACTTTGCATCTCCTCTTAAGTGACAAACTGTCGATTACGGATAACGCTTTTCCCTAGGCAGAATTTTGCATAAAGATTTTTCACCATTTAAATGCCGTAGAGCCCTTTGCCTATGAACCTGTAATCTCCGAACATGGTTTTGAAAATCCAAAACCCCTTGACTTAGTTTAGGAGTGTGTTTCAGGTTGGGACTATTAAAATGCAGATGTAAGCTGTCTGACCCTACAGGCCCTCAATAAGTACTAGTAATATCTTCAATTTCCTTTAAATGCCATCATTGACAAAGCTTACGGTTGGAGGATGTTAAACCTAAAGGGAATCTATTCGACAGAAATCTTCAGGTACCTCCCACTGATGCTAACCACAAAGGAGAAATATTCATTGAGTACTTTTGGCGGCAAGTATTCTTTGTTTTTGTCCCTGAAACCGGGAGGGATCAACCTATGTACCCCAGTTATGCATTTTTCCCCATTCCTATATTTGAAGCTGTGACATTTGGTGATGCGACTGCTGTGGTAATTCTGAAGAAAACTTGAGTATTAATGAATCATGATTCTGCCATGGAATAAATGTAGGCCTAATTTTTGAGGGGAAGTCTGCTGCAGCTGTACTAAGCATAATTTAATAAGACCCTGGTAGAAGACAATATAAGCTTGTTTTGTAGTAAGAAGAATAATATGGTGTGAAATGATGACGAGAGACATTTTTTCCCAAATTTTTCTGCTTCAGACAGTTTGTCTTATGGGATGTAACATAATTGCTGTATTATGTTTGTATTAAAAATGCCGTGGTATAAAAGTACAAGTTTTTTCAGGAATTTCTGTATGTGAACACAGAGTATTATGCAGTATAATAGTAATTATAAAGTTACAATTTAATAACAGAGTCTGCAGAGTTAAGCAACTGCATTACAAAAATATTTCAATTGTTATTTAAAATTATTGTAAAAAATGCAAAGAGCAAATTCTGCATAAAAGGAAAAAAAATGATTTGCCTAACCCTACCCATCCATAAATTTGCTAGCTTCCAGTCTCAATGTCGTCTCCTTAAATATAAAATAAACTGTTTTATTAAGATCAGTAATCAATTGTATTGTAATAATTTATGTTCTTTGAAGCCATGGTAGTGCTCAAAATATAAGAAAATGAAACCAAAAGGAGTTATCTTCTTTTGTTGAAATATTTTTTTCTCCTGGGTTTTTTCTTAGTGAGCAGTTTGGCCAACCCCAGACTTTTCACAGATGAGCTTTATTTTAGAAATGTCATCTTATATCTATGCAAGTTATCTCTCATATTGTTTCAGAACAGGAATGTGGTAATTTGATGTAACCAAGGCGGTTTTTTTGCATAAATTTAAAATTAAGCAACTAAATTGTCACATATGATTTAAAAGAGCCATTCAAGAATTAGGATCGATACCCATGTTTACTGCTTCAATTTGGGGGTGACTGCATTTCCCCATAAAGTTTCTTAGAATTGTTTATGTTAGGGCTGCAGTTTTTGTTGTGTATCTCCAGGCTTGTTTAGGCTTAAAAAGGATTTGGGAATTTCCCCCAGGTAATTAATGTCTGGGGATATACACGTAAGTCAGCTTTGTACACACTCTTTATGTATGTGACACCAGCACATCTTCAATTGCCTTGACCACGGCAACTGATGCACATAAGGGGTGTTGATAGACTTACATGCTCATAGAAGAATCCATGTACTATTGTGATGGATACAAAGTCCCTGTTAGTTACCTTGATCTTTTTGGTAAGGAAAAACTAAAGTCTATTAAAGCCCCCCCCCCCCGAAAGAAAGATAGTCATCCTAAGTAAGTAACTGGGTTTGTTGATTCCCAGACTGGGGAAGTTTTGGGCAAGCTGGTACAATTGTTATTCAATGAATGGTTGTCTGTCAATATATTGCAACAGTTAAACAACGAGAATGGGAAGCAGGGAATGTGATGAAGAATAACCTTTACAGTTAAAAAATTGTAGAAAAATATTGTAGCTTATTCACAAACAGCTAGCTGTAGTTGTTTTTAATACTAGGCCTATGTCTTTCTGGTACAATTTTTGTGCCCTTAGTGCAAATTACAAAGTATTTATTAATGTGTGTGAAGATCTATGTAAAAAATGAGGATGTTTAAATTGTGCTTAATTGCAGCAATGTGTAATTCAAGTTTGGCTTTGCAACATGGTGATTAAAATGGTGACAAGTACAACCAGGCCTATATATATAGAACAGGCAGTAGCATAGCCAGAAAAAAATTTTGTGTGCATGGGGAGGGGGCTTCAAAGATGAAATCAAGAGTGTGTAGATACTTTTCACTCTTGGATTTTCCAGTGGAGAGTCTTCTGGGAGTGAAGGGAGGGGCAGGGCAGGCAAAGTGTGGAGCGGGGTTGCATCCATAGCTGGGGTCACAACCCCTTAAGCCCCCTTTTAACTACTCCACTGAGAACAGCTGCAGTAAAATAGACTGGGCCATTAAAAAGTGTGAAATTGCATAGCTAGCAAATGAAAAGAATTTTTAAGGATGCAAAAGAAATTAAATTAGGCTAACACAGAAGAAGCAAAAGAACTAAGACATTGGAAAAGTACATTAAAATACAGTAAGATGGAAAATGGTGAAGATGACATGAGCAAGGAAACAACCAAAAAAATTAATGATTGGAATATAAAATGAACGTTGAAAAATGAAATAAAAAGCAGTACTTAGCAAATCGCCAACGATAAGTCACCAAGCACAGTAAGAACAAAAATTGCCACAAATTGTAATGACTGTATGTTGGCTTGGTTAATGTATTTGGTTGAAGTGAATTTTTAGAGTTGCATGATGGGTAATGCCTTGAAGTTGTGAGCTATCACATGCTTGCATAAAGTATGCTATAATCTGATGGTGGTTAGTGACACAGGGAGGATGATTGATAGGGCTCTCTGATGTATAATGTAACAAATCATCCAATGCTCGCATTTTATGGTGATGTAGAAGGTGCCAGAGGAAATCGTATGAGTGATAAGTTGTCACACTCCAGGAGTCCATCACACTAGAAAAATGTTCCACTTTTCAACTGTCTCCCTGTAATTGGCAGTTAGTGTTGTGATAGCCTTTTCGTGTATTTATTCGTGAAATTGTGATCTGTATCGATTCAGAATGTACTGTATTTGACTTGCTTCTGTTACAGTACAATAGGGAATAGCAGACAGTGTAATTTTAATGAACATGCCCTTAAAGTTGATGTCATAAACTTTCATCATTTAATTGTCAGAAATGTAAAATTTTTTAATGAATATTATCAGTCTGTATTCCATTCCTTTGTATTGCCTGTTTACATATGAATTCCCTCTAGTGTCTATGCTAACCTTCAGGCAAAACTAGTAACATAGAGGATGATGTCATTTCCTTAAGTCCTGCCCCAGATCCTTTTTTCTTTTTTTTTTCTTGCTTTTGTCAGTGGAGCTATATACTTTCATCGAAAGGTGTTGTGAAATTTGGATATTTTCCTTTACTTAATTCTGTAGTGATAAAATTGGTCCCGTTTTTTTGCTTTTGTCAGTGGAACTAAAATTATTTGGGGTGTGGAACCTTAAATATGGGATACTTTATTCTTTTTGTATGTAGTTTCCTTTTGTTTGTACAGTACGAATGTCCATTATATGTTTTAGAATGAAAAATAAGGTGACTGCCCTATGTTCCGACACCGCTATGTTCCGACAACTCGTAGACAGATATTGAATTATGTGTGAACGATTGATGTTAAGATAACAGATGAGGATATAGTGGTCCAGATACAGTGACCCGGCTAATGTTACCACATAAACGGCATCAGAATAATTATAGTAGTTTGTCGGAACACGGTGTTAAAACATGTATAAGTTGCTAACGTAATGGACTTGTTGGAACGTAGGGGGGTTGGAACATAGGGGTGTCAGAATATAGGGCTGTAACCAAAAATAAAGTATATAAATATCCTACAGATAATATACACATAATTATAAGTGTCTGTGATAGCATTTGTCTATAAGATAAGAATTTTTTTGTTTGTTTGAATCATTGCGGTCTATTTCACTCCATCCTCCTGTTTACATTTATTGCCTGCAATATGGTTTGTGCATTCACCCATGCCTCGATCTGTGGAAATAATTAAGTATGATACATATTTTTTACAGCCATTTCACACAAAGGTAAAGACGTAAAGGGAATTGACAAGTAAAATCAACCAAAATCTTTGCTTTCTTTCAAATATGAGAAATGGTTCTTATATATCCCTTGCAATTATAAAACATAAGTCATCTTTCCTGATATAAGAGACTGTATAGTTTTTCATATTAGAGGTAAAACAAGGAGTAATACCCCTCATGCATTAAAGAATTCAGTATAGCAAAAAATATTGTCATACATGATTTAATTGCAATACTGGGGTACAGTTAATCCAATTGTGATATAACAGCAAAAATTATTGTAATCCACATCGCCCCTTCTTACCTCCTATGTAACCCTCACTTACACCCAGTATTACCTGGCAAGTGAAAGATACCTTAGTGGAAGAGAGCCCTGTAGCGGACAGGGCTACTCAATTTTTCATTTGTCTACCAGAAGTCTAAAATGCAAAAATTCTATTTATTTAAGTGAACCTTAGCAAAAACAAAAGTGAATCTAAGCTAAGATTTGCCATATTCATTGATATGCCATTTCTTCTGTCATTGAAGATTGTACTGAATATAAATTTTTAAAATTTCGACCAATTTGCTTGACTAGTTTAATGTCCTGTCCTCCTTGCTTCTTCCTTTTAGAATTACCTACCTGTGTATCACATTCACAGATGGTTCTGAAATTCATCATTTGTCTGATATGTTCGCGAGATTGCAAATAGTTTGGCGATTTAAGTTTGATTCTAGGCCCCATTGTTGTCGTCATATTGACCATGAAGTGTGCACGGGAGAGAGTACCTCCATTTTACACAAGGCCTTCCATGACACTGAAGGTCGCGATGCGACTGACACATGATTGCTCTCGCACACATGCACACACCCATGTCATATTAATGAGCTCTGTCTCTCTTGACTATCTATTGGCACATGCAATCTGACTCAGTGGATGGCCAAACTCATGAATTTTATCGCTTTTCACTTAATTCTCAGATGCATTGCGACCAATATTTCATTCTCATTTGGTTTTGTTTCCATTTATGATGTATTAACTCCCATTTCAACCGCTCTGGAAATTTCTGTTAATGTTCATAATAACCCCAGAGTTTAAAAACACTGTCCTAACTTCTTCAACTGGATTGTAACATTTAAAATGGTTATCCCTTCTAGGACTATTTATCATAAAAGTCAGGGAAGAGCCACTGGGAAGCTTGCCAGTTTTTGATGAAATTGCAGCATTTCGGAAGGTAATCTTCTTTATCAGGGCACTGTTTTCCAATGTCTGTGTCCTGGCAATGCTCGGGCAGACTATTAGCGAAAAGGGTAACATTTCACAAAGGAGTACACGCATGAAATGGGCTTCTTCCCTTGGACAAATTAGAGTTGGTCATTACAGAGGGAAAGCTTTCTGGCCAGCTGAAGACATCAGAGGTATTTTATGGAGATATTCATTCAATTTTTTTAAAATACAAAGATGAGGATATGAGGAAAAGAAGACTTTTTGTAGAGTTATTTGGAAAAGTAAATTCTGTAGTTTTGCATATCATAACTCAGTTTATTTCTCTTACATGTACACATAGTTGTCTAGCGACTGTATGTAGGCACATATATTCTACCTTGAAAGAAAACAAGGGAGAGGAGGGGTAAAGTCAGTTATTGCACATTCACGTAGACATGGAAATGCATTTCAAAATGTAAACTTACATGTATATTATTAGGCTGGAGTCTAAACTTGACATGTTCATAGTATGCATTGTAATTTTTTCTTCAAATGGTGATGTATTTCACATAGTGTCATTTTTTTCGGGCTCTTTTTGTCAAATTCGTCTCCTTATTTAATTTAGTAGGTTTATTAAAATAAAAATGATTATTAAGTGGATTGAGATTTAATGTACTGTAAACAAATAATGAATTGTATTTGCCTAAGGTTCTTCACAATTACTGAAATTATCAGGGTGTCACATAACTTGTAAAAAGTAAGTATTTTTGTCATAATAAAAAATTATGATTCATAATTGTTATGAATGTTTTATGACTTTCAAATAGTTTGTAGGTGTTGCCAGTGGCATTATGTAGGGCTATAAGAGTTAGCACCTATGAATGTCAGTAATGTAAAGTGAACAGAACTCCTCACTCTGATGATTATGAATTTGATGTATCTTAGTAGCCTGCAGATTGTGTGCATTTTAATGAAGTTAGAACTTCCCAAGGGATGTCTGAAGTCTCATAATTTCAAACATTTTTTTGTAATTTTGCTGGAAATGACAAACAAAAAGTTAACATCAATTTCATTTGTGCTTGAGAAAGTTAAGTGGTACAACACTTAAAGAAAAAATAGCAGTAACATTAGAGCTGATTCGACCAACACATTGTGGCTGACACTGGTTTTAAAGCCAGACATTTTGAAAATGTCTGGAAGACTTTACACTAGTTTAAAGGTTGAAAACTGAAGTTGCTCATATGAAGTGGGTATGATATTAAAGTTGAAACATTAACTATGTATATATATATATATATATATATAACTCAATCTGCAGACAGAACTGTTTCAATCTTGTTAGCTCTCATCAGTTGCCTCTCAGAGTAGGTTTCAAGACTGAATGGCAAGACTGACATGGGCATAACTTGTGTCAGTTATATATATATATATATATATATAATTTCAGGTCTGTTAAGTTACGACGTTGAAACTAAAGGATGGGAATCTTTTGGAATACCATTGGGGCTGCAGAACTTTTGGGCAATTTTTGAAAATTTGACATGGCCTCAGAAAATATGAGTCAGAGCTGATGACTTTTAAGGTTTGAAGATTTTAATTTGATGTCAGTATGTGTCCAATTGACAGTACTGCAGGTTACAAGTCATTTAACGTAGTTGTGTTTCGGGTACAGTTTGCACAGCATGACAATATAGACCTATACAGTTAGGACGCAGGGAATGTATGGTGGTCAAAATGAGTGTTGCAGGAGTCTATTCCTTACCTCCTGTTTAAATAGTTATACCATTATTGCCTGCAATAACTGTCTGACAAACCGATAAGGCCGCTTCCGGAATACCTAAGACCTAGCTCTTCCTTCTCCATGTTAATCACGTCTTGTAACCAACATCTGGTAAAATAATCCTGTAAAGTTCTCATCTTATCCTACTCCTGCAAGTTTTGCAGCTTTCTGCCATGGGATACCTCCTCTTCATCCTTTTTCATACGAATCATGAGTATCCAACCTTCTTTTAGTTTTAAATCATTGTTTTTTAGTTACTCTGTTTGCTAGTCCAAGGATGTTCGCCATTGGTGATCTTAGAACATATAGTTTGTATAGTGTAGGATATTTGGGCCAATCGTAGTAACGAAGGCTTGGTACGGGATCGTGGGGTGCAACTCCAAATAGCAAGTCCAAAAACGGAGGAGAAAACTGATCTCAGTTCATTGTTGATTTTGTGGCAATTTATTTGACGATTAGCTCCATTCCCCAAGATGATTAAGATCGATTTGAAAAAGAGGCCGG
>WURT03099390.1:0-12450 GCA_009936505.3 Holothuria glaberrima
CTTTGATAAGGGCTATGCTCTATCTAGGATTGGTATAAAATTCAAGATCGAATGTACAACTATTTACCTTTCGACCTGCACATTCTAACTTCGATCTACCAACCTCGACCTACTATATATATGTATATATATATACGCAATAATATTAGACAGTGGGGAAACTTTCTTCCATGGAGAGCAGCCCCATTTAGTGAGTTGCTCTGAACATGTATTTGTGTAAGATATTTGCTGGTGCGTGTCAACGAAAGTCTTAGTAATCTTTTGGCATGTTTGTGTAATAAATGCGCCAGGGTCAAGTAATAAGCACTCTCATACACAAAATTGTCTTCACTGTTCTGCGTATATCCCGCGGCGTAACGATGAGCCCAGCTCCTGAGCCCAGCTCCTGGGTCCAGAGGGCCCACTATCAAGAGGTCCAGTGGCGCCGTCAGGGGTTGGTGATTGGGGGCACTATAGAAGATGGTGGTTAAAGCTCACCCCAGATACATCTGACTAGAAGGTCGGTGTAAATTGTGCATATTCGAGAGAATTTTGTAAATTAAAGATAGCTTAGATGCAAAATGGTGCTATCTTTGACAAATGTCCGAGCTGATCATATATTGGAAAACTTTCATAATTAAGCGAATTGTTACTTTTGGTTGACTGTAAAGGAAAGGTGTGGTGTCTAAGTGGAGGGGTAACAACCCCCCCTTCCCACTTGAAAAATTCTTGTTTATGTAAGGTGGCTTACATGCAAAATTCAGGTATCTTAGGCAAATCTTTCAATTAATTTCATGCATAGAAATTATCATTATTTAGTGATATTTTGACTGTGGCATGGCACTCGTTATAAAAAATGTGTAACAACAAATACATAATGCGAATGTTATTGTATCTGCTTCTCATGGCATTAAATTGCTCTAAGATTCTTTACTGATTTTGGGTCCTTGAAGAGGTCGAAGTTGTACATATTTCGGAAAAGTATTTCGGTTACAATAATGTAGTATTACCCCAATAATGGTTATAAGATATGGAGTGTGTAACGTAATGAATGCACGCGAAGCGCGCCGAAATTTTGCGTTGAAAATCGTTCCCATAGCAAAATTTGCTTGCAGATTTTGTACTGAGACACTTCAAATTCCTAACAAAATGCATCAGTCAATTAAAAGGCGAGTCTTCCCCTGAATTCCACTACTTTGTATTCTTGCAATGCCCTGCTCCTCCATAATGATTCCGATGCACCTTTGAATAATGTCTGCTACGGTATTGATACTAAACACACCCTAGCGGTGAGGCTGCACGCACGTGGAGCGGGCAAAAATTTCAATATTTTGAGGATTTGCTAGTATTTTGATCGTTTGAGAACGAATTGTGATAAAAATGATTAACATAGATTTATCAGCCAGCCAGGAACACACCTCACCACACTCCTACAGAAATCTTTAGCTTAAGCGCCTTTGTGGCTCATTTTAAATGTTCGGGAAGTTTTCGAAAATCGATTGGGGCACGTGCCCCCCCCCGATAGCCCCGTGCTGGTGCCACTGTGGAGGTCCAAGGTTCAAGAATTTATGCAGGATCAGTGCAGGGGGTCTTGGTTTAGAACATTTAAATAGCCATTTATACGTTGTTTCCAGCTGACAACTATATTTTAATGCTAAAATACATCAAGAAAAATGACAGAACAATACTTTCAACATAGCTGTTAAATGTTTCTGTTACTATATATCATTGAATGAGGAATTCGGCTTCTGGATACAAGTTGTATGAGTGCTGAGGAACAACATACGGTACTGAAACAACTGATGTACTGATATGTGCAGTGAACTCGATGCCCATATCCATTCCTGAAGTAAGTAATACTGCAGGTGCAATCCCAATTTCTTAGAGGGGAGAACCTTGTTATATCGTCTAAAGCTAATTTTGATATTGCATATTGCTTGTTACTGTATTTATGACGAGAAAATAGCTGCTGGCAATGTGATAGTGTAAAGGTTTGAGAATGTATTTGATTCATTCAACTAAAGATGAGTGTATACTACAATGGAGCCGTTGGAAAATTCAGGCCATGGGGCACATAACTTAGGTTTGCATTGTAAAGTGTGTATGTACCGGAAAAGGTCTTCATGTTGTTTTATATAACTTTCAAGCCAGTACGCTCAAGTTTTCACTTTTTCACTATTGCAGCTTCAGACTATATTCAAAAGGAATTGCTCAATAGAGAATTTACCCTGTCCGATGGGGTCTGGATATATAAATTCGGATTCAGCGTCCTGGACCAGAAAATACATTTTCTCAATCCTTGTTCATAAGCTATATATTAGCTCGTAGCATCTCGAACACCATTCTGTAAAATAACGCCCTCTGTATGTAATCCTTCCTTTTCAGAGTTTGGACCCCTAATTCGGATTCACTGTCCTGCGAAAGGCACTAGGAAACGTTCTCAAACATTTTAAAACTGCAATCGGGAAAGGGACCACCATTACTGCTGAGCAATTTGGCGGCCATTTTGTTTATTTGTAATTACAGATTACTCAACTCAGCCAGAGTGCCACAGTGATTTTTCATCTCGAACTTTAGACGATATAATAATGTTTAAGTAAAAAGGGGTCTCGTCACCCGGATTATCACAGCACTTTTTGGGTGATAATAGGTAGCAACATAACGCATCACTGCACAACCATATGTACCTTTTATCCTACTTTGTTGTCAACGACATGGTCTATAGCACAAAATTTCTCATCTTGGCGTAATTCCAAATACTTAGTTTAATATATATATATATATATATACATGTATTCTTATTTCTTGGCACAATTCCAAACTCACCTCTTGAAAGCCGCACCGAGAGGTATCAGGGCACATGTGGCCCACATGTGGCCATGTTAGAATCAGTGAGTCATGCCACAACAATCATGTCTGCTAAACTGTCCATGGACCTAAAATGTTTCAAGAACTGAACGAAAACAAAAGGCTAGAGTTGGGCCACCAGAAACGACTTTACTGGCTTAACATCTTTTATGTAAGGGGGTGGGTGCGGGAGAGAACCACAGAATCTTTATGTGTATACTTCAACCAGACATAAGTGAATTGATTTAAACCCTGACATCAAACAGTAATCGAAAG
Organism: Holothuria glaberrima; assembly: GCA_009936505.3. Lineage (NCBI taxonomy): Eukaryota > Metazoa > Echinodermata > Holothuroidea > Aspidochirotida > Holothuriidae > Holothuria > Holothuria glaberrima. Next base: position 3,103 of record WURT03099390.1, read on the forward strand.
TGGTCAGCTTGAAACGACAGATGAAATTGGACAGTTTTTCCTACACAAGTCCTTTCTTTCACATTAACATTGGTATAGTCTAATCAGAACGCAAGGAAATAAGATGTATATTAGCCTAAGTTCTTCTCAGATTCGAGAGTTTCCCGGCAGTGAAGAAAACCTGACATAGGTCTGGTAGAACTATCATTACGTACAAGCTAATGTGCGGTAGTCCTTTCAGCACCACTGTTACCAAACAAGCCATGTTGATGTGCCCATTTCAATTGGTTTTGCCCCAAAATGGCTCCAGTTGGGGGGGGGGCAGGGGCCCCTTGTACCAAGGTCGGAGAAATTTTCCATATTTTTCAGTGAGCCTAAATGATGTCGATATGTAATTCCCCTACGGCGAGATGTTACCCTGACGGCTTACACTATATTGCACATAAGGACAGCATAGTCGTCAAAGAAAACTCCACATTTTCAGTTTCATCAATAATCCAGAAACTGTATTGCGCATATTTTTTTTACAAAACAACTTTACAAGTCTGGAAGGCAACCAATTTGACGAAAGTATATTTATTCCACTTAAAAGAAATTCCAAAATAAAGCGATATGATTCCCCTTCTTGAAAGAACAATCTCATATTACTAGACCTAAACCAGCAGTAACTTCACAGTAATCATATAGGTTTGTACAACATATTACCGTTGCGTGGCGTGTAAAGAGCAGATAACATTCATTTTAGCTTTACTGGAAAATATTTAAGCCACGATATACGAAATGTCAATAAATGCTGTCTTTAGATTAACAGCTGACGATTCATACTGCCACATATAAAAAGTTTATCACTAGCAGAGCAAATGAAGTCACCCATATCAGAAGTTGCACGTACCCAGTACACTAAAACACATACAATTCGCTTATACATATTTCTGGTTAATAAATGGTTAGATTTAACTTGCAAGATAAGCTCTAGATTTATTTATGATAAAAAAATGCTTTACTGTGGAATATCGTGAAACGTATTGTGCAGGAGGTTAGAGGTTTTTAGACAAGTCTAAGAAGCGAGGTTCAGATTGTAAGGAACATACGAATTTCCTTGTCCTTTAATCAAAACGGACCGACTGCATGGTCAAGTGGTTAGAGTATCCGACTTGCAGCCGGAAGGTCGGGGGTTCGAATCCTGGCCGGATCATATCAAAGACTTTAAAAATGGAACCTACTGCCATTGTGCTTGGTGCTCAGCATAAGAGTAGGGAAAGCAAGCCAGTGAGCTCCAACTGGAAAAACCACCGTGGCCGGCCTGACTTAAACCAATTTGTTAGAAACTGCAGTAACACCTCATCTAACTAACAAATTTTATCAAAACGGATACAGAAATATCAAAATAAGTCTTACCATGAGAAAGCATGATATCGATTTTGCAACCCGCGTAACTCAATTCACATTGAAACAAGATGGGTAATTGCACGGAGTTGCAAATCTTATCTCCAGCGCGTATTTCACAGTAAACATGTGGCACATCACCAAAGAGCATATCAGCTTATGTATATGGGATGATATATTCTTCAGAGTCCAAAAGAACAGTCCAGCTAGTTTACTGAGCTTTCAATCTGCATATTGGAAATACGCGCTCATCCACCCAAGACTACGACGTTAACTGTTACAGGGGCATTAATGAATTTGTAGTAAACTTACTTTAACTTTCAAGAGGGGAAAGTTATTTATTTGGACTAAACTGCTTTTTAAACAGATTTTCCCTGCGCAGATTTTGATTTAAAAAGTGGGAAAATGAGAAAAGTTAATGGACACAGCGCTAATTTTTCACCGTTCCTGGTACTGAAACAATCCTATCTCAGCGAAACGAAGAGCGATTGACCCAGACTAAAGTTTAAACATAAGTAGAAAATGCCCTTGATGTAATTATGATAGAGGTGTTGATATGTTCGATATACGTTTAGCCGGTCTGTACCATTGTATTCCTTTTTCATTGTAGGGGGTGTAACATTGTGATCACTGGGGATGTTTTAGTGCCCACATGTAACATCCCCTACAGTTAACGTTCTCCAAACGTTAAATCTCGTATCTAACACAGCGCAACTACGCTGTAACATATAAGTACGTTGTGTTATATTTTGCGATCATGCTTTCGTGGAAGTGGTTTGTTATAACCTAAGGCTATAAAGATACTCGAAACTTGCATAGGCGTATGGGACCTTTTCGATTTGGGGGCACAACTTTTTTGCCCGAATATCTGAGCCCAAGGGCGTCGAATTCTTTCAGAGTTTCAATAGATTCGGTCGATCCATTTACAAGAATTCTTGACACAAAATTGCGCTTGAACTATACATTTGACCGTAAACCATTCGACATCTGACTTCGGCTTCCATGGCAAACACATATTTTGGTAGTATTTTACATTTTCATAGGTTCCCAATATTTCCCCTTGAAGTTACAGTTGGCTTGGTAACTCCGTCACCGATGCTGAAATTTGTATTGAGGATTATAGTGCGATTCTTTCAGTTGTGAACTTGTGACAGGAACGAGAAAGGTGTTCATCTTTATATTAAGAAGGAGATCGCATTTAATCCACGTTTACACCTTAGTATCGATCAAATTGAAACAGTTTAGGTTACTCTTCTTCTTCCCAAAAGTACACCAATAACTGTCTGTTCGTGTTATCGCCCTCCCGATGACAACAATTTCCTCAACAACCTTGAAGTTATTATTTGCCAAGTCAAATCAGACTGTAAACTCATTATACTTGGTGACTTAAATATCGATATCCTTAGAAAATCTGTTCCCCCTTTCCCCCTGTTTTCTAATTATTTTCTGTTAATTGCCCCACAAGGATGACGGATTCTTGTTCTTCCTTCTTGATGACATTATCTGCAGCAATGAAAACAAAAAACTCCCAGTCTGGTTTTACTAGTGTAGGCCTGAGTAACCATTTTCTTACATAGGCCTATTGTACTCGCAAGATCCATAGAAGCAATCCAGTCCCCTTACCAACACTATTGTCTTTAAAATTTCAACAAACACAATTTTGTGGATGACATTAGTACCACCGACTTTTAAAAGGTTTGCTTTTTGGTTTGCTTTTTGCTTTTTGGGATGCATTTAAAGTGTTTTTTCATGGGTTTAATTGATAGTATTGCTCCAAGATAAATCCTCTTGAAGTTAAACGTACTGACCTCTGAATGAACAGGGACATTCTTGAAAGTATAAGGCTCCGAGATCAGCTTCTTTACAGAAAAGATCGTGACCCCGATCTCTACTCCAGCTCTTGTAAAATTAGAAACAAGGTTCAAGGGGATGTCAAGCATGCCAAATCGGAGTTTTCCCTTGACAAACTTGCTGAGAACAAAAATAACCCCCAAAGCTATGGCAGGATCTGAAATCCCTTGATTACACTTTCTCGTCCCAATGATAGTGAGGCTCAGATAGTCCTGAACGTCGATGATGACGTTTGCTCTCGCTCTCATCGTGTTGCTAACTATATAAACGACTTTTTGACAAACATTTGTTGATGGCTTGCCTCAATAGTCTTGCAATAATTTGATACCGATTCCGCTGTCTTAAAAAATTATTACAATCTGATGGGTGTTGTTCCTTATTCCTTTAAGCTGTCTAGGGTGTCCACTGATTTTGTTTATTACATCAAAGTCTATGTAATCACTTGAGGCTATGTGTGTTTCCCCTCCGTTGAATGGTTTACGCTATACCCTATTTTGGGGACAGAAGTCACATTGTAAACTCTGACCCTATACTTCTGTAACCTGCGGGGTAAATCAGGGTAGCACCTTTTTTGTTATATTAATTACATGCGTATGAGCGTAAACTGCAAACTCGTTTATGCTGATGACTAGTCTTGTATCTGGTAAAGACGTTCAAAATATCAGTAGTTGTTTAAGTAAGGATCAGAGTCTTGTACAGTTGTATGGTCGGTTAACAACAAACTATCGCTTCACCTGGGCAAGACCGAATCTTTCCTCATCGGATCGAAAGTAATGTTCAAGAAATCCAGACCCCATTCTGTCTCTTGCAATTGGAATTTTACTAAGCCCTCGAATCAGAAAAAACCTAGGAATTGTACGGGATGAGACCTTTTTCGGTAATTCTATTGCCCGTGGTATTCTTAAACCAGAAAATCCAAGCGTAGTGATTCTTTGTCGAAAGGGGAGCTTTGTTACACTGAGGTTCATCCTTCAAATTTATACTTCTTTAGTATATCATTTCTTTACAATGTACTCACAATTTGACCTCTGCTGACCTCACATTACCTTTGAAACCCAACAAACATTGAATAACAAAAGAGTGAAAAAATAGAATGTGTCTTGGAAGGGACTCGAACTCGGGCCGTCTGTGTGAGAAATCGAGCACTACTCTCTTGCGCCATCAAAGAACTCGTTACGCTTATGGTATTTCTTATCATGCTATGCTCACAGCATTCTTTACACGTGTTATCGGGTAAAGTGAACTGACCAAAGCTTTTTTTTTCACCTGCATGCGACAGGGCGCAGCAACTTAAAGTTATCTTGGTTTTTAAGATTTTCATAAACTTTTCCAGAGTATATTAAAATCAAACTTCATCAGACTGAGGAATATTAATCAGCACATGACGAGGGTGGCCCATTTAACTTTTTGTTCCCAGAATATAAGGATGATCGGATCTTTTTCTTTTCAGGTATTGAACTTTGCAACTTCCCAATGCGTTAGAATAGAGTAGATTGAAAATACCTCTCGTAACTGTATGTCATGAGCCGTCTTGCCAACAAACTACCGGTGTCTTTTATCTAATGCAATATTCCCTACATGTGTTTCCTTACTCGTTCCGTCTTTTGGTACCCCAATGGAAATAAGCTTTTCCTACTGCTTTTTGCGTTATTCCTAATACTCTGTTTTGTAATACCATTCTCTTGTCTTAAATGTGTTATTTATTGTCTATTTCCCTCTAGCATGTCATTTATATGTCTTTTATATTTCTTTGTGCTTATCGTTTTCTATAGTACCAAAAAGGCAAATCAAATCATTCTGGTATAGGGTCGTCAATGAGCCAATGAGCCAATTGGCTTCCTGACCCCCAAACGTTAAACTAAACTAAATCAAAGAGCAAGACCTGATCTTTTCAAAATATTATCTTTGACTTTTGCTTCGGGGGTCTGCGAGTGATAATTTTCTACCCTTGGGTATGTTTTCCACAAGTTTAAAGAAAATCGGTCCAGCCGTTAAGGTGTTTTTAACACAAAATTGAGCGTTAACAAATGGGGAGTTGGTAGGTAATCATTGATGGGTGTATGACAGGACGTTGGTTATACAGGAGGCTATCATTAAGTATCGTGTGGAATGAGATACGTGCAGACTTTCTATTGTTAAACTGACTAAGACTTGAAAAATCTATTGAATTCTCTTACGAGGACCTATGAATCCATTGTTTAGGTCCCCAGTCTGAAAGTCAAACAAATCCATGCAAATAAGTGCAGCAATACATTTTCGAACTGTGAGTGGGCGAGTTATATTTAACCATTGACGCACTTGTATATAGACAATACGTGCCTGGTCGTGCGTGTGTGTTTGTAGACGTAGTGTTATATGTTTGGTGCATTGAATGAGAGAATAAAATAATAATAATAATAATAATAAAAAAAAAAAGAGGAAAAAACAGTGTAGTATAATTTTGGTGAGTTAAATGAACGTGTTACTACTCTGTACACAATGTCGCTGTACTTGCCTGTACTGTCCTTTCATGTGTATTTGAACTTCGTCTTTTGATAATGTACTGCATGCACATGTACATAACACAAATACATCAAATCACAAATATTTTATTTCGACCATAAAAGATAGTAAGTAAATACTCATGATATTCCAACACAAGTGGCAGAAATGGTCTCTGAAAATCTTAGATTCGATGTTGTAAGGGGTAGCTAGTTGAAACCATATTTCACTGACTTAAGCTGTGCCTAGGATTCCCGTAGCTCAAGTGCCGCAGCTTGAAGGCTGGTACCACGTCACTTATTAACCCAAAGCCAAACTTTCTTCAATTTGTCGGCTAACTCATTGCTAAGAAGCCAGCAGCGGGTCCGGGTGAATTTTCAAGTGTGTTTTTGTCTAGCCTGCTGTAAGCAGGCTATTGTGGGTGCGTTTCATGCATCAGTCAAACGGAAAATCCTACTTTATTTCGCCCATTGTCTGTCCGCCCTCTATTATCCATGTTTCACTAGTATATATATATAACACTTACTTGGCATAAGTACGATACAATAGCCTGCCAACTTTCTATCGAATCTCACTTACGGCATTCAAAAAATGACGTCATCACAAAACGACAAATTGTATGAATATTAAGATAACTTCATCGAGAGGCGGAGTCAAATCTTAGTTATGTACATAGTAACCATGCAATGAACTTGGCCGTAAACGTTCGTAGGTTGTGTGTGTGTACGTGACACCATTACATTGCGTGTGGTTAAAACACAGGCGCTCGGCTAATATTGCAAAACGAATATTTACGAGTTTATTTAGTTCACATGTTTGTATTTATTAGGCATAATAACGTGTTGAACAGCTGTACGGCGTACACCTATTCAGTCATGTTTGTGAGGCTGGGCAAACTGAATCTGCCCGGGGTACTAGGTTAACGGCAGTTCCTTTATACCAATTGAAATGGGTTACACGCCTTGCGATGTTTGCTTGCGCTCGTTACAGGTTTAGGCCTAAGTTAGCCTAGACCAGTGCAAGATAGAAATGACGGCCATCGGCTTGCGTTACTGAAAGTGGGGTTGCACTGACATCTCATCATAGCCTAAGCTTTCTTTTCATTGTGGAACTTATGTCAGACTTCGAAAAAGTCGATGAAAGATTGTTTTAAGGCAAATCAAACACGAACGAAAAGAGTTGCTCAACAAGACAAACATTAGACTCGGGACAAGGCAGCTAGGCCTAACTAGTGTACGTGAAAGAATTATAAGTCCAGATCTGTGGTTCCCAACGGGCCCTTACCGCCCTGGCACTGATTTGGGGGTCGCTGGCGATTAAGACTGATCACTGTAGCTACTTCAGGCATAATAAGGCATCCAGGGGGTCTGTTCCCCTCTGCTAGCTCTTCCCTCTGTCGCTTTCTCACTCCCCCACCCTAGTTCCCCACTCTCCCCTCACCCTCCCCAAAATAAATTTTGTGATCTAAAATTATCCAAAAATCGCATTTGAAATTTAATAATTCCACTCCTTATGTTCAATTTCTTCTGTTTCCATTTTATTGTAGGGGGGGCGTTGGGACAGTTTAAGAAGGGGGAAGGGATGTAGTCTAAAAGAAATTGAGAACCACCTGTCTTGAGCAATAGGCCTAGGGGTTCCTCTAACCCAGTTTAATGTTAGTTCTCACTTCATCGTACATGTGTTTGACGTGTAGGGGACGAGTTGAGAGAATCAAAACAGCAGAATAGAGGAAACTGAGCAGAAAAAAAAAAGAAAACATGATAGAATTGCTCAAAACAACAATTGCTTACATATCACTACCTTTTTGCAACAATAGATTTATTTACCATGACCACCACATTCTTCCAAGGGTTCCAACACCCCTCCTCACCTAAACCCATAAGAGCAAAGCTTAAGTTGCATGAGAGACAATTCAGACCCGACTCTTATGAAACTGTTTGATGCAACTAGGGATGTCAACAGGAGTAAGTACTGTACAGTGGAATTAACCTGCACACCTGTTTCCTCTCTACAAAAATAACTTGCTTTGGGACTACAGTCACAAACCACTAAGTTGTGAGGGGAGGTGAACAGAGCCTTGCAGATGCCTGAGCCATGTACATAACTCACAATAGGTGTGTCATATGACTGAATAGAGTAATAATACTATTACTTGTGGCATAGCTCTCTCCATTAGCTCTTCTGCATTGCAGTAATGAACAGCTAACTGCCAATATGCATGCCTCTTCTTAAAATTAAGGTAACTGCATGGTTGTCACATTTTTTCTAAGAGTGGTGGCATACTGAAAATTTGATGCATGCCCCAACCCTACAGGGAGTTCCAAGAGCTGCCCTGCCCATGCAACCATATTTAGGAATAGCCCGGACCTACAGTTTTAGAACGGTTGATGATTGCATTTCGATTGACATTCATTCAAACATATTTCTCCACTCAGGCTGCCATATTGTTGCTCAACGATGACTTGTACAGTGAGTTGTGTTCCCAATAAAGCTCACACAAAATCAGGCTGTGTGTGTGTGTCAATATTTGCAGCAATGTCCTTTAAGCAAATTAAACTCACTGCAGGCTATGTATCCTGTGCCTCTGTTTTGGAGGGTATTAGATGGTGTTCTTTCAGTGTTTAAATTGGGGAAGGGGCTAAAAGTAAGCTTAGAAGGGGAGAATTCTACTGTCAGGGGTGAGATTAGAGAGTATTAATATGAGAATATTATCACATAAAGTGAAATACCAATTGAACTTCCACTCTCTGAAGTACAATTTGATGCACTACAGTACATGGTCAATACTGTACTTTTAGTTATCTCAGAGATAGGCCCTACTCAAATAATAAGCACTGCCAAAACCACCATCTTAAGCAAATGATGACCCTCAAAGTGAATTCTGCACATCTTATTTTGTAGTATTTGTCCGACTTTTAAGTATTTTTTGCAATTTTTGAACAGGTGACTACCACAATATTATAGTACATTACCCAAGCAAATAAACAACATTAGGAGGCAAATGAACCCCCACATAAATTTGCTATTAACAGTATTGCAACAGGTCAAATACAGGTAGAAACTACTGTTTATCACCTGTGTGATATGTCCACAAGGAAGTGTCCATTGTAGCCCTTGATCACCCCTTAGTAAAAAATGCACAGACCTTTGCTCAAACAAGTCTGTTACAAGAAGATCCAATGGGGGGACACTAAGGTCAACAACAAGTTTATTTTCAAAAATTTGCTAAATCTTGCAGATCTCCTTTTATTTTTCTCACAAGTATTTTCATAGTGTTCCTGTGTAAAATCATTGAATATTGAGGGTAAACCAATTCTGCATAAATTAGGCAATAAGTAACAAAAATATTGTCACACGATTGATAGGAGCCATTCCTGAACTAGTGTACCAGTGTACACTACTTTTAAATTGGGGGACTGCATTTTCCCTAAAGGACTCAACACTTCAACAGTCAGCTGAATAAACTGAAGGTGCACGCTGTATTTTCTAAATTATTACTTCTCATTCCATTATCTCCAACAACCTTGCTCTTGTGTTGGCTGTGGAAGTTGTGATGTGTTTTCCAGGGTGAACGTGACAACAGACAAAGGCTGATGAATCACCAGTCGACAATAGCAGCAGTTATGATAATGCCAGAGCATTAAATTTACC
>WURT03099401.1:0-12450 GCA_009936505.3 Holothuria glaberrima
ATATATAACTAACACACAGTATAGTTAGGAAGGGGCGATTCTGGGCCTTTTGGCTAAGATCATGTGTAATACAGTCTGTTCTTTTCAGCCAGTCAAGAACGGGACTCTTGACAGACCCTTGATGTAGAAGTCTGAGGATCTAGAGGTTGGGTCAATTAAGGTTTTTGTCCTTTCGAGGGCGTAGCTCCTTAAGGGAGCAGAATTCCTTCGGAGTAATAGTTTGGTTTCGCCCCTTTGGCTCTTCGCCATAGAGTCGAGGGGACTTTGGAAAAAATGTTAGGATGGGGCGTTGAGCAATTTACACCCAGTGTAAACTGTTTGTATTTTTATCTGGAATGTGTATTAGACAGGCTTTTTTTTATTAATTTGAAGGTAAGGCTAGATGTTAACTTAAGAAGAATTTTTACTTTCTGGGACTAGATTGTTGTACCTTTTAACATTCATCCCTCACATTGTTTCTTTATTCCTGTGTTCGATGATTAAACCCTGCCGCCCTCTTTAAAACTCTTATGATCTTCGCTATGTTTAACTCTCTGTGCGATAAACTGCCCACGTGAAAATTTTCTTGCTCTCCTGTTCCGGGCATTCTGACGGCTGTACTGTTCCAAAATGAGGTTGTACTAGTCCGAATAATTCTGCATAATTTGATTACATTCTGAAGTTTGTAAATAAACGGTTGCGTACTTGACTCATAGATATTTTCATGAAATGTCCCCGTTTTCAACATTAGATCAATAAGCAGCTGATAGAGGCTCGCTATCCAGGATTGACCCTTTTGATTACTACTATTTTAGCTTCAATTGTTTTTAAGAAATATCAACTTTTCCCTGCACTATGATTACTAGGCTGAAGATAAAAAGAAGTGTTTGTTGCAAAATTCCCATCACTGCAAAAAAGTTTGTACACAATTTATCAGCGTCATCCTTCCTCGGCCAAAAGTTGAATACAAAAGATTGTATCCTTTTCCCTCGGTTATGTTTGTCATATAATTTCAAGTAAGAGAATCACTTCCACCAAATTAAAATTTTACTCACATTGTTTCCCAACAAAGACGGTTCATCCGAAACGTAAAACATTTCAGGGGTTCGTGGGGAAATATCTTCCGAAGCGTGACCGTCTGTAAAACAGATAGATAAAGGTGCCAATGTAGCTTTAAGGAATATATTTTGTAAAGACACTTGCTAAAATTAGAATTAAAAAACTGACTGTTTTTGGTAACGAGACTGAATTAACAGTGACCTGTTTAGAAAAACGAAGAATTTTAAACGTATAATTTATAAGTTTTTCGAAATTGGAAGAGGGCAAGGTTATTTTTTATTTCACGTAAAACTATTATTATAGATGCTGTACTACTGTATATTGTTTTGCGACACAAGATGAATGTTCTTTTTGCAAGCATGAGAAGCTGAAGCTGTATAAGACTAAGGCTTTTGTTCTGGGTTATAGCAGATATCTAAGATCGTATCAGTTGCAGTTGAAGACAGAAACCCCAAGTGTAACTTTTCCTTGGGGGAAATCAAAAATCTCAATTGGTGACTGTTTTTTGATTAAAATTGGAGTTACAAAATTTAAAAGATGCAGAGGTAGCTCGTATTACACAGCATGCAAAGAGAGTGTTGTGATTACACATCAGGGCCTTGTGTGCAAGGGTGGCGCCAGGATTAGCCCGACAGGGGGCAAGCTCCCGACTTCGGGGCCAGTAACCCAAAGCCCAGACAAAGTCGATGAGTTGACAAAAGGCTGAGGGAAACAAAAATATTGGCTTCTTTTTCCAAAAATTGGAAATTTGGGAGTTTTATTGAAGAAATTTTGAAACATTTGAATTTTTATGGAAGAAAATTTGAAAATTTTGGTTATACTTTGGTCAAACTTTATCGTACGGATTAAGGCTCCCCGACGAAATCGGAAAATTTCCCCCACGGGGACCATGGCTCCCTGCCCCCCTGGCGTCACCCTTTCTCGTGTGTTCACCAAGATATCGCCTTATGTAATAAACTAGGTTTGTGTCTGCACCGTCAAGGGGAAGCCTAAAGACAGTTGTGGGCGGGGCTAGAAGTAACCTAGTTGGGAGAATTGGAACTGTCTTGGATGATGAGTATCTGTCTTTAAATATTAAATTTCGTTTTCATTACCTTTGCTAACGCGATGAAACATAACAAGGACTTGTGGCTTTAAATTGATATGGGTTCATTGCTCTTCTTGGGATACTGTTTACAAGGTATACACAACTTTACCTCAAGTGACCCTCAGTGACCTTTGACCTCCATCGTACTGTTATATGCTCAGTGCTTAATATAAGACACACAACTGCCAAGTATTAGTTACGGTAACGTTTATCTCCTGCAGGTATCGTGTTATAAGTAGCTATACACAGTTGTCGTCTGATGACCATAAATGACCTTGACTAAAACAATAAGCTTAATGAGTTCAATTTTGGGCATCCATATGCAAAGGATGAGTTCCCTCAAGGTTACCTTTCTTGAGATATGACATTTACCTGATCTTCCCGTTTTGACAACCTCTCGCTTTAATTTATTTTTTAGGAAAAAAGAACAATTTTACGAAAAGCTGTCAATTCTCCGTGCAATACATTATTAGTACAAGTCGGATTCCTGCACAGCACAAGTAACAAATCCGACTGAAATGTCAGACCCGCGTAGCCAAGGGGAGCCAAATTTGGGGACGAGGCTCCCCTGAAAATTATTCGCCCCCTAGGAAGTTTCAAGTTGCCATTGACTTAATACATTTTTACGCACTTAATTGGCCCCCTGAAAATTTTTTCGCCCCCTTGAAACCATTTCGCGCCCTTCAGTTCTTTGTCTGGCTACGGGCCTGTGAAATATACCTTGCTTGAAACAAATAATGTATAGGCCTAGTTCCCTATAGCTAACACCAAATAGTTGCGTATCTTACATACACCAGACTACGAAGGGTATGTTCGGGGACTTTTACTCCCTCAGTTACAAGATATCTACTTGCTTCTTTTCCATTAAATCGTTGTTTGGAGAATTTGGATGGATACAAAGTCTAGGATAAAATGCAAATTTTGAGTTACGTTCTGGAGCAGATCTAGAGGGGATTGGCGACGTACGGCCCCTCTCATATTTCCAAGTGTGCCCTTTCTTAAAGCTGGCATTTCCTTGCAGAAGCACGAAGATTGCATTAGGCTGATCCGTGCATGCAGGTACCCGTTCTTTTTCAAAGACTCTACAGCGAATACTTTCGATATAACGATCAAAATTTTCGGAGCGCTTCGCGAGCTTTAGAGATTGTCGGGATTCTTTCACATTTAGGATTCAAATCAGGGCCGGATTTAAGCATGGGCCAGCGGGGCACGTGCTCAAGGGTCCCCGTAAAAAGGGGGACCCGCAAAATTACATTATTTTATTTTTTTTTTGGGTAGAGTATTTCAGATTGAATCCAGAGGTAGCCTGTAGTCTTTTGGAGAATTATAGTAGAAGGGGCCCCACATTAGTTTGTGCTCAGGGCCCCCACATTAGTTTGTGCCCAGGGCCCCCAAAGGTATATCCGGCCCTGATTCAAATAGCTGAATAGACCCTCTATCAGGTAACCTTGACATACACACCCAGTGTATATGGTGTTCTCTGTAAAGTTCAGGAATTTCACCCGCAGTCCAGATGGATTTTCCTTGTATTTGTACGGTACATTACCGCAACTACAACGAGAGTCTAGTCGTTTTATAGGACAGACGATGGACAGAGTAATTATCATGCATGTTATCCTCAAAGCAGGGACCGTACGTACACCTGTGGAGCCAATTTTGAAGTGAGGGGGCTAATCATCTAAGAGGCCCAATATGTTCAATATAATAAAAGCAGTTTAAGGCGGCCCAAAATATCCACGGCAGAAAAATAGTGCAGGACTAAAGCTCTCGTAGTCCCCCGTCTCCGCGGTCCCTGCATAGGGATCAATTGTCCCGACATACAGTTGCTGTAATATGCTCGCCAGCGACGATGACAAGAGATTCTACCATTTGTCACAAACAGATTTTCACATTTCGCGCACTATGGAACTCCTCAAGCCAGATTTCCAGAGACTAAATTAGCACTTGACTTGATAGGTCTACAAATATTCTGATAGTTCCAAATTGGCCTAGGCTATAAAATGAAAGTTAACCTATTTTGCAAAAGGTTACGTCCCAGCTCAACCCCGTGTCGCTCACCTCAGCCACCTCATTTGCCCTCGTCTTGTCATCGTCGTCCTTACCGCATCCACACTTTTGGAGGAATGACGTCGAGTAAATTTGCTCCTCCGGCTTAAGAGTACGGATACTACGGAGAGACATTTCAGGATTTGGCGGAAAGGGTTTCTAGCCAAATTGTTCCTCTATGTCCCCCCCCCCCCAATTGCTGTGGAAAAAATAACATATTTTTCCCAGGGGGTTACCAACCCTAGACACCGCTTCTTACGACTATGCCCTCCGGTGCTCCCACCACGCTGAACAAATCCTGGCTACTTTACTAAACACTAATCTTTTCACATGTGACAACTGCTGAACTCCGTTCATGCTACCGCAGGATGAAAAAATTCTCGTAAATCCATATGTATTATAAATCGATGAGTAAAGCAGAAATTTTGTGTCTCCTTCAAAGTGGTTTATTCGACTAAAGTTTGTCAAGCGTAACTTTACTCGGATAAGTTTGGATATCTGAATCATGAGATATCAAAATGTTTAGATGCAAGTCGCAAAGCCTGTGAAGTGCAACTTCCTACATGTTACTCTTGGAGGAAATTTGGCAACAAATATCTTTGGTTTGTTATTTGCCGAATAATGATAGCGCTCGGTTTAGATGGTGACTGTCTTTACCCCCTCCCATTCCTCCATGTCAAAAAGAAGCTACGACATTGACAGGTAGCACCACTATGAATGTAAGCGATCTTGCATTTAAAGGGAAAATGCATGAAGTAGTATACCCCGGTACACTAAATCAGCAATGGCTCCTATCAATCATGTGACAATATTTTTGTTACTTATTTCCTAATTTTTTGCAGAATAACCCATTGGTTTACCCTCAATATTCACTGATTGTACACAGGAATATTATGAAAATACTTGTGAGAGAAATAAGAGGAGGTCTGTAAGATTTAGCAAATTTTTGAAAATAAATTTGGGGGGGGGGGGACTGCCTTCTCCCTTTAAGGCTTATTTTGCATGGTTTATTCTGTTATAGCATTAGCTCCGGAATAAAAATTAATTAATGTTTTTCTTGCCATGATTATTAAACAGAAAATTCTGAGGTAAGATAGCCCACGTGGTTGTGGCCTTGTCTCTGTGTTGAGACTTTCCAAAGTTCTACATCCTTCCTTTTCGTTTCTGCTTTCAAAACTCAGAGGAGGATCTAGAGTCGTTTTGACGAGGGGTTGGGGGGTCCAACATGAGAGGGTATACATGCCCATTTTTTAGTTCTCATACACGACACCGAGCACAAAAAATACCGACACCGAGCAAAAAAATAAATACCATAAACTGGAAACATCTAAACAAGAGTATCTTGCATTCACATTCTCTTCCTTCGTGAAAGATCGACAGCCGTTTATACCTTACTTCAAAGCAAACTGAAAGTACTTCACATGTAGGGCCGTGACCATGTCGAGACGCATTGGGAGGGGGAGGGACAGTCCTGTCGCATACGTAGGATAGATGGAAATCGGGCGGGTCCTTTCTTTGTCATCCCGTGTAGTGTTGCCGCCATTGCATCGGTTTTGATGGGAGGGTGACATTAAAGTAATGAAAATGGTACCATATTTGACAGAGCTTTGACCTGGTTATATTTTAGAATCCTTATCAATATTCAAGGAATGTTTCCTTTTATGACTTGGAGTAAGGGAAGGGGATGTCGTCTGACGGAAAGGGACACCATGCTCTTTGAGAAGTTTATGTTTGTGTCAGGTGGATTAGATACAAAATGGACTTATATTTGGCGGAGCTTTGATTTTACGATATATTTAAAAAAAATCTTGTTATTTAGTGATTTTTCCTTCTTCTTTGGGCTGGATGTAGGAGAAAACGATATCTTCTGAGGAGATATTCTTATCTTTGAGAATTTTAAAGGGAGAAGGCAGTCCCCCAAGTTTACTTTCCAAAATTTGCTAAACCTTACAGATCTCCTCTTATTTCTCTCACATGTACTTTCATAATATTCCTGTGTAAAATCATTGAATATTGAGGGTAAACCAATGAGTTATTCTGCATAAATTTATGAAATAAGTAACAAAAATATTGTCACATGATTGATAGACAGTAGCGTAACGAAAGGGGGCAGGGGGTGGTCTCTCCCCACTTGTCGTCCTGGGATGGTCTGTCGGTACATTTGCTGATCTTGTCGGTACACATCCGCCGACTGTGGAACGTAATAGGCGTACCGTATATTTAACATGCTCAGAAAGTATTCAACATAGCTCTTTAGCAGGTCCGTAGGCAGCGTAAGTTCTGTAACAATTCTTTCTATAACTTCAAAAAATTTTCGCTCGCTTTCATCTTCAGTTCTATCTAGCTGTAACGCCTGCCATTTCCAACATATATTGGATTTATTCAACGTTAAAGGTTCCACAAATATTGCAGTCGTGATTCAATAGAAACACGAAAATGGAACGTTGCGAAATTCTAACCTCTTTTTCCTATCTTTTGGAAGATTCTTCAACCTGACCATCGTGGCAAATATAGTATTTTGTAAGGAAAAAGATTTTTCAGTTTCGTCTGGGAGCCCAAATGAGTAAGATGAAAAATGCACTCCCCGAAGAAGACCATACAGTCGCACCATCAAATTTCTTGGTTTGCTCTTAAGAAGGGCAGATTTTTTTAATAAAAACCCAAACTTTTTCAACTTTTCTTAACGAAAACAAAAATATGAAATCTTTTGCAATATAATCCCTTTTTTCGGCGCTTCGCGTGCCTTATATATTGCGATCGGCATCATTTCGGCAACCTATTGCTTTCGTCGGGGCTTAGAGTAGCCAGCCCCTAGTCAGGGTACTTGGCCCCCATGCCGGTAAATCCAAGCACCATCCCTTGCTTAGCCTGCATGCAGTGTTTCCTTTGGACAATGAAGTATACCCCCAAATATTGAAACATTTGACATCATTTTGCATCTGGCCCTCCTCCTCTTAGACTTCTCACCAAGATAAGAGAAAATTTTTAGGCCAGATATCCCCCGCTTCCAAAATCAAATCGACGCCCCTGGTTATTGGTATTTTGTAGCTTTATGAACTACGAGGGTGTGGGAAAATAATGCAAGATTTGGGGTGGATGGGAGTCAAGAGTGCGTGATGACTTGTTAAAGGGAAATATTGCGTTTAAAATGCACTAACATGGTATACCGAAGAAAATAGCTTTAGTCACTATAAAACCATTCAGTCTGACCAATAAACTCCAGTAATAGCTTTATTTCCTCAAAATTTTATGCATTGCAAGAGTAATTAGTGTTGCATCTTTTGAATTTTTGAAAGTTTGGGTGAACAAATTACTTTTGTGCAACAAATAAATGAATTTCTTCCTGTGTGAGCCCCATTTCTTGAAAAGAAAGCTACCATACTGCCTTATTTTGAGTTGTCTATCAGTGTGTATCAATTAATACTGGTTTAAAAATATGAAAATTTTCTTTAAAACAAACGCAATATTTCCCTTTAAGTGATAACCCTTCGACAAAATGTCGGTACATTCACTATATGCTGTCGGTACATTTACCTTAATTTTATCCCTGCCCCCCCCCCACTTCTATCACCCCAGTTACGCTACTGTTGATAGGTTAGTTAGTTAGATGAGGTTTTACGGCTCAGTTTCTAACCAAATGGTTTAAGTCGGGCCTGCCACGGCCTTTTTTCCAGTTGTGGCTCACTGGCTTATTTTCCCTACTCCATTGCTTATGCTGAGCACCAAGCACAATGACAGTAGATTCCATTTTTAAAGTCTTTGTTGATAGGAGCCATTCCTCAACTAGTGTACCGTGGTACACTAGTTCAAATTATGGGGACTGCATTTTCCCTTTAATTTTCTCAAATATTTATTGTAATCAGTATTTGAACTATTACAACCTTCTTTCCTCTTTACCCTCGAACCTTACAATATGAACAATTCAAGACTAACTTCCTTTGAAAAAAAAAACCATTTCACAACGTGAATTAAAAAGAAAGTTTCATCGCAATAATTATTATACTTCGAGTACAAGCTTCATGCTGTTTTAGCCACAGCGTGGAACAAACGGTATATTTGTCAGTAAAGCAAAGGCAAGGCTTCCCAGCTTGCATTGTACCTTTGTAATGTTGAATTAGCTTATTCTGTTCGTTGCATAATAGTCGAGAGCACAGAGGATGTTTTGCATTTGTCTTTAAGATATGTTCAGAGTAGGATGGTATTTATTACATAGAAGCAGTTACCGCAGAGATGAGGAGTTCCGAGGTAATAGCTTTGTTTACCTTCGGCTTAGTCATCTTAGCGAAGGGGAGTGTTGGTAAGTGATGAAAGGCGTCAAGCTTGTATATTTAATTACCAATCGGCTACGAGTATGGTCTTACCTTCACTCAAGTGATGTTACTCTTGAAGGCTAGAGAGGGCAGCCTGAAGCTTAGAACCTTCTGTAATGGCTATATGCCTGTGTACCTGGAATGGGGAATCGAAATGAACTCTCACAAGTTTCTAGTGTTTGCTGTTTGGTATGTTGGTAGTTGGGGGGGGGGGAGGGGTCAGTGAGGCTGCCGGCTGCCTAAGAGCATGGCTCACCATTAGTAACGGGGTAGTGTGGGTTGACCTGTACTATACACAAGTACTGTACGTAAGACAGATGACCCAAGGGACGCATTTCGTACTTATAACTTGATTTGGAGTCGGTCATAAACCTACCTGAAGTGATCGTCATCATATACAACATTGATTGGAAAAGAAGGAAAAGTATAATCAGTTTCAAAGAGTTGCCTTTTTTCATGTAATTTTTTTTTATCTACAGACCTACGCTATCAATGTGCTCGTAAATAAATCATTGTCGATAATATACTTGCACTTACACTGCATATTTGCCCAGAATTAGTAACATCATTAACATCTATAAGAGAGACACATTTAAATAATTCCTTCCTAATTCAACATTTAGTCAGTAGGCTGCTAATTTAAATATACTTGTTTATCTACTCTCAGCTGAATCCTATTGCTATACTTGTGAAGAGCTTGGGGACTATAATTTCATTCTGACGAGAGTACACTGCAATCGTCTTGGAGATGACGACAGTGTCTTCAAACTATTTGATTGGAACAAGGTCGTGGACATAGATGGTGTTTTATGTAAGTAATTAATTAGAATTTATACCCCCGCCCCTCCCCAGTGGTGGATCTGAGTTCAAAATCTTTCACTTCTTAATTACGCACTAGATTGCAGGAAATTGCACGAAAAGATAGAAAAATTTGTTCTCTAGCTGCATTCTGCGTCTGCTGAAGAACTTAAATTCGGCATTACCAACCTTATAGATTGAAAAAACTCGCATATCCTCTCGAGCATAGAATAGTGTTTATGTCTATCTGGTATGGGGCGCTACCTGGACATTATAGTAAGAAGGGGCTCAAATCAACACTGCCAGATTCCCAACAGGCACAATTGACACTGCCTAGATGCCCTTCAGACTTCGGGTCCTTGGATATGGCTTTGAGTAAATGTCCGTTGGACGTTTGGGCGTTACTTGGAGGGTAGGGACTTAAAAATATTCATGCCCATGATCCCTTTCTAATATTGTTCCCGGATGCAAATTATGGTTCATGGGGTAGACGCCCTTCCGACACGCAGATGCAACTGACAATATCCGCTTGGGTCTTTAGGATAACGTTGACGTTTTTCATTTTCAACGAAACCAATGCATCTAAAGCCGGCTGCCCACTTAGCGATCAAAGGTTTGCGAGCTCTTGCGATTCCTTGAGAGCTCTTGCGATCATCTGCGCTTGCGACCGTTTGCGAGCTAATTGCTCTCACACCTAGCGACTTCTTGCGACCATATAGGTGCTGTCATGCTAACTTTTTGCCTGAATTTTGTATTATTTGTACATAAACCTACATCCTAGTGCGAAGTGCAACATGACTGGCACTTCATTAGAACAGATTTCCGTGCAAGATACACATCAATTTTTTTTATAGCAACAGCTGCTACTGGAATACATTGAGACGCAGAGGAAGGAGGATGAATACGGCCCACAGTTTTCTGGGTTCGTCCCTCGCTCCTGCGGTGGAAAATATACGGCCCCTATGATCAGTGGCGTAGCTAGAGAGGGAGTCAAGGGGTGGCACGTGCCCCGGGCGCGGGGTGTGGAGGGTGCTGAAATGGAAGAATGAGAGTAAAAAGTGAGCACTTTTTAGACAAACATGACGGAAGTGATGCATGTCGTCAAGCATGAATATTTTCCAGTTACTAATAAGAACTTGAATGTAGCTGTTTTTATTGGCAAGTTTAGGTTTAAAGTTTGAGGGTCAGGAAGCCAATTGGCTCATCGAGTACTCTATACCAGAGTGAGCGTGGATGAACACCGGCGAAATTCGCCTCTTTTCGACTAGTACTTATAGGTTAACGAGGCAGGCGTGTACTAATCGCTCCCAATCTTGCTCCCGGGACCGCCATTTAACGTGCCCATCCGACGGACGGACGTGAGTGTATCCAAAGGCTGGGAGAGGGTGGAGGTTCCTTGCTCTGCACCACTGCTCTAAAGCTGAAGCGAGCAAATATCAAAACTTCCTGAATCGGACAACTTCCTGAAACGGACAATCAGATACCCAATTAAAGTCACTAATTTGAACCCCCTCAGCATCAATTTGAACAGCTATGCTGGACAAGTAAATTTCAGTCCCCGGAAAATTTCCAAGTGGTTCCACCGGGATTTGATCCGGGGACCTCTAGATTGTGATTTCTTTTCAGTCCATTTCAACCGTTTTATCCCTTTTTTATCCTGTTCTGTACTGACTACATGTCAAGGTAATTTCGGGTACTTCAGTGCACAGTTTCAAGGCAGTATATTTTGAAAGGTGTGGAATGATAAATACCAAGACGTCGCGCGAATATTAAGACTGGGCAGATTCCATCGAAGGTAAGTTAAATTTCAAACAACCCCGAATTCGATGCCTTTATTTTACGATATTATAATTATAACTTGGGCGCGATTTTCTGTTCTTGCACCTGGGCGGCAAAGTCTCTAGCTACGCCACTGACTACGATACTCTTATGCAGGAACTGGCTACTGAGGTCATACCTTGATACGTATCATTCCAGAGAGGTTGCCCAGAATTCTTTCAGGAGTTGTTGAATAAGGATGGACCAAGGATCGAGAAGAAATGTACTTAAATGATGGCGCCCATCCCTGCTACAGTTCGTCTGATGATTACACTCCGTTTTCTCGTTTTCTAGCAACAGGTTTATTGACTTGAAGAATTTTCCTCACAAATTTCACTCCTACTGGACTTTTTGAAAAATTACTACACACCTAGGCCTACACAAGATCTTTTCTTAGGCCTATATATCTTCCATCTTTCAAATTTGAAGACCATTTTCAGAAAACGTAGCCGGAAAAGGTAGCCTTCAAAAGAGGGTGGGGTGGGGGGTAAAATCTTAACTTAGGGGTGAAATATGTAGATATGAACACATCACTTCTAGCCTATACACAAAATTTTGCTCTATTTTGGGGGTGGGCTTAGAAAAGGTTTGAGGACTAAAGCCCTCCCTACCCCCTGTAGAACAGACCCGAATCAACTTAGCCAAAAGTAAGTTTTAGTATTTTATGTAGGGGCTACGGGCTTGCAGAGCTGGATGCACTAGGCCTATTTTAAGCACCTTTTCATAAACAGGATAACAAGCATACCTTTCCCTATATTGTGAAGCGCACCCTTTAGTGGATGAGATCCAGGGTAGGCTACATACCAATTAACGTGAACCTTATAGATCAAAACTAAATCCCAATGTAAGAAACTCAAACAGTATTTATCAAACTGATTTTGTATGAAAATGAAATTGGTTTCAGTTTCCAAATGAAGATAGTTGCAGGTGTCAAAGGTGATAAAGACGGGGGAATTTCAATGTTTTACAAAAGTATGTTGTTGTAAACCATGAAAATGGGCAGGTGTGTTTTGCTGAAGACCTCTTTTCCTAGTCCACAATGTCCACGGTCCGTACATACGCGTCATTCCATAAATAAGTGGCCAGTTTGTGACATTTTGGGTAAAAATTAGATTCTGTATCAAAAAGGGCAGGAAAAGGAAGTAATATGCAAACTGAAAGATAATATCATTCCTCAGTAAGTACACTGAAACTAAAGCATAATTGCATCACTAAAATAAAAATATTGCATTAAAATGGCATTTTGTGTTTCACGTATAAACGGGACACCAAAGCCAATTTTTAGAATTTTGTGCCATATATCATGCAGTTCATGAGATACATGCCCTTCTAATCTTATATTTTGTTCATTAC
>WURT03099412.1:0-12449 GCA_009936505.3 Holothuria glaberrima
ATCTGATCCGGGGAACGAGAGCGTTCCCACTAACAAATTGATCCCCTGCTCAGGGTCAGATCCGGATCTGATCGCCTTCTCTACTTTATTTCTGGTCAACTACTATTTTTTTTTTCAATCTCCTGACATCCTACCAAGCCTGCAAAGCCAGCCAACTCATTAACTTGGCGGTTTACCTTCACGTCTGGTATTTCTGAGAAGTTTTATTTTTGGTATTGTTGCAATCATTTCTCCATCTTGAGCTGTAAAAAAATAAAAAAATTTGTTATAACAATACCATTGCAAGCATATTTACTGAAAAGCTTGGTACAAATGAATCTTTAGAGAGGTTGACCCCTGACAGTAGGTAAATTCGCTTGTGACTGGTGGCTTTAATGTGTGATTGTAATCAGAATGAGTGCAAGTGAACTCCTTTTGAATCTGAATACAACACCACACACAAATAGGGAAACCTCTAATTCTACTTCTGTCAATGTTATATATCAAGGCTTTGATTGCAAAACCATTGAGCTGTCCATCAGGCCACACTTCCCTAATACCACATCCATAAAAATTAAAAGATGCTTTCTTCCCCCTCCCCCCTCCTCCCCACCATTTCAATCTTTTTCAATTTATCAGAAAATCAGTGCTGTACGACAACATTTACTTCAGGGTCACTGACATGTGCAAAATCAGTCAAAAGTTTAAAACAACTCTAAAAATAATTAAACTTGATTTCTTTTTACTTTTTTTAAGAGAGAAGCCCTCCCTCAGACAGCCCTCTCTTTGTCACCCCCACCCCCCCCAAAAAAAAGGAAGAAGAAAAAGAAAAACCTGGCTACCAAAACCAAACTCATTGATCTGTAATCCAAGCTAAAAGTCCTGATGCATACACTTTATGCTGAACCATCAAAAGCAAAAATACTTGTCATAACCAGTTATGTAACCATAAAAAAAATCAGTTTTACACCATTTATGCTTTCTGTTACTTCTGCTTTCATGGCAAATTTTGAAGCAGCTGGAAGGGAACACCTTTTAACATTTGTAAATCAATCTGTGGAGAGGCCTGTCAAACCTTGTTAAGTAAAGTTCACTTCTGTCATATATTTTGTACCCCAGGCTAAAAATTTAACTTCAATGCCCAGAAGGCTACCACTCCTGCTGATGTAGGTCTCTGGATAATACTACAAATGTCAGCAGGCCAATTGAGCATAGAAATGCAAGGTTCAACAGGTGTGGGTATATATTTACTATTAATGTCCTAATATTAGATCTATAAAATGTCAGCCATTCCCTGTAACAAAATTCATGGCATCCCTACAAATGTTTTAACCTAATAACCTCACTCAAGTGTGGGAAACCAAGGGAAAATTTAATAGAAAGAGAAAAATAAATAATAGACCTTTGTGAGTGTATCTGAAAAGGAGTGATTGGGGTAGTATCATTATTTTATGGTGATGTACTATTATACAAACAGGGTCTGACAATTGGCTTTGAAAACAAGCAGGTGGTAGGTTCAGGGTGCACAAGGTCCTATGCTGGTAGGAATGTGGGTTCCTAAATAATTTGTGTTTAGGCTACAACTTCGATTGAAATTTTCTCCACAAGGTGGTATAGTACTGTACATAACATCTTATGTAACACTGCTCCAAATGGAATAAAGCCTGTCTTCAAATTATTTATACAATATATCTAAAAACATGATTTGTATTAAAGTCAAAAATTGTATTGATGAATAATGTTGTTATTACTAGTTTTAATGGTGTTGGGCCCAACAAATGAGGGGCCCTGAGCCATGACCTATGCCACTGGAGACAAGAATGTAGGCCTATTAATTAAAAAAACTTACAACTTACTACAACCACTTCAAACTACAATCTCTACAGTTTGATACAAAAACCATGACCTTTTGTTTTTAACAGGAGGGGAAAGTAGTTCAATGAAAGGTACTCTCACTTCTTGATCACTTAAAAATGTAATCCCTACAGTTTTATACAAAATCAATGAACTTTTATTATTAACAGGAGGGGACAATAGAACAATGAAAGATAATCTCACAATGAGTTTCAACTGATTTTTTTTTTATAATGGTGACATTTCCTTCATAAAATGACATCTTTTCATGTTTGTCTTCAACAGAAAAATAAAATAACATTTTCCTATGAAGTCCATTGTGATGATGAACATTTCAATATAGTAAAGAGCTCTTCTTTTGTCACTGTCCCTTTCACACATGAAAAGCCATGTCAACATAACTAACAGCTAATAAACATATTTCTGTCATTTACCTTTTCCCATGAGGACACTGAGGTGAATTTTGACAGACTCCCCTGTGTTAGGTACAGATGACCTTACTGTAATACCTGAGTGACAATCTGAAATGCTGATGACATGTTTATGAGCAACAGGATATTGCTAGTAGGACTATACTGTACTGACTGAAGCTTTCATGCAATGTAAGAGGACAACCCTGACGGATCGTAGGTCCCTGCACTATTAAGTATCAAATACTGTAGATCTATAAAGCTTGGGCCTAGGGTCTTAGACAGTCTTGTAATGACTTAAATGTTGAGAATTAAAGGTATGTGAACATGCGACCAAGACAGCTGTCCTACTCAACAGTGATAAATTTAGATCTCCTCATGAAAAATCTTTTAAAATTATTTTAATATCTTTTACCATTGATATATCTCTTTAAATTTTGGCCATTTCTGAAATTTCTCATAATTTAGCTATGAAAAAATTATGGTGGGGATTATTGCACTGTGTCAGTATTTCTTTTGATTACTCTTTGTATCTGTTAACCATTTACCAGCTGGTTTCTAGTATGGTGTTTCAAATTTTGACATCAGTAAAGTAGCCAGAAAATTTTGTATGGGGGTGCTCATGGGAGGACTTCAAATGTTGAATCACCATATACTTATATACACTTTTTGCAGTCTTAGACTTTCCATTAGGAGTGGGAGGGAAGGAGGACATCTGGGGGAGAATTGTGGCACTTGACAATATTTCAAGCAAACATTTGAACATTTATATTGATCAATCAGGACTGAGTATTCTCTTGCACAAAAGTTTCAGTTTCCCATTTGAGCGGATTAGCTTCTTCAGCACCAGCATGGTACCATGTTCATGACACAAGCTATACTACAGTGTAATACGGGATTGAATGTGTGCATGTCATGGTTTATTCCCAAAATTTGTGAGGTTTTGCTTCACTCTGGTGTACAGAAAGTAAGCCATTGTCACTGTTTATAGATCAGGTAATCAAACATTGCTGACATACTGCAACTTTCACAAATAATGGGATCTCATTTTTTGAGCAGCAGCTAATTATGGGCTGTTAAAAAAGAAACGCCCGTATGTACTGAATTTTGTTCAAAATGGCTGGAACAGTCGATCCTCACTTAATTCACTGGCAGGTTCTGAAAAGCTGTGCAACATTTAACACCACAAGTTTTGAATTTATGTGTCAAAATTGAAAGTTATGCACCAATGACCCAGATGCCCAAGTCAGTGAAATCACAGGCTTTTCACATCAAATAGGCAGGTATGGTATTTTAATCTCCCTAGAACTTTACGATTTGTTTCTGAATGACCTCATTTTTAAGGTAATTTTGCTTTTCCAGTTCTGACTTACCCTCCAAACTTCATTTGTTTATGTTCTTCCATATCACTTCCTATTGCTAAACACAATGAAGGCCACATTTCAATAATCTTAAAGGGTCTTTGACACTTAAGATTTGCTTACCTTATTGTATGTGTACATACCCTTAATTCATATGCAGGTTGGAACAATTATATGGTACACTTTGGTGATTCCCTGAAGGTAACGTAACATGCTTCAGTGAAGGTGTACGAGATTCTTTTCAACTCAGCAACTTTTGTGGTAAAGGCTACAAAGCTTTCAGTGATGGTATCCATTATATTTAATGGTTTGATGAAAAAATCATAACACATCATTTCTTTACCCAAGAAACAATGGTTTATAACAGTTTGAATTATACTCAAACCTCAGCCATACAGCTAAGCTTATGGGGCCTATCAGTTTTGTTTGGACAGAAAGGAAGCCTTAGGATTTATTCTGTCATGTACAACATACACTTCCATTCCCTTGTAGGCTATAGGCCTACAGACAGTCAAGAAATCTCAGGCTTGAAGGAGGCTGCAAAACATGTCTGGAAAATCTTAGACTCTTTACCGGCAAAGAATGTTGCTTTTAAGCAGAGCACTGGCATTACTGAACAAAAAGAATGATCAACAGATTTGTAAATGAGAAGGCTGGTGACATTTAAAGATTGTTTATATGTGCATTTCTCTCTGTTTTATGACTAGGGACCTCAGAAACTCAAAAGAATCAACATTTTTTGATGTTTTAATCATCAACCCAATGCCAAATGTATGAAACACAGGCTGTTAAAAGCAGCGTAGGCCTATACTTTACATGTAATTGAGCACTGTAACAATATTTTCATAATCTCTGAGTTCACCTGAATATCCTACTGACAGTATTAACAGATTTCACTGTCCTGACCCTAACGTCTGCTGAACTCACTTTTAAGTACGACACATAAAAAAAAGAAAAAAAAAAAAGACTTTTTTCTCTGGTACAAAGATCTGGCAGCCTGATACACAAAATCACATTTGGAAACAAACCTGTGAATGTTGTTTAGCCATTGCACATTTACTTTAAAATTGAAAGTATATCCATGACCACAACCATACTCTCCCTTTTTTCAGTGCTAGCCTCTTTACAGGTGCCTCACCTTCCTACCGTCTGTTTCGAATACAGGAGATGGACTTACATCGTAAGTGTGCAAAGGTAGGGGGCAGGGTTGCTGCAGCCCTTCTCCACACAATTGGGACAAAAAAAAAATTGCAATTTTTGGGCAAATTTCAGGCAAAAGTGCTGTAGCCCCCTCCCTCCCCTCCCCCATCCCCAATTGAAAGTAGTTCTGTACACTTAAGACTTAAAGTACATTGAGGTGGGGTTTTTGGGCTTGTTCCAGGATAACAGATGTGTGCACTTGCATTAGCACTACAGTATATGCATCCATAAAATTAGCTGACAGTACAGCTGATACACATGGCAGCTGCTGATGAAATATGTGACATCCTTCCCTCAGAACTAGTTTATAAGCTGTACAATACCTAAGCCATGCAATATGATCTATAATCCATGTTTATCACATAATCATCATCAAAGTTGTAGATCTACACATATCCACACTGATTTTATCACTCTGCTGATTAAGGCTGATTAAGTTGCTCTATTCCTTCACTTAAAATTTTGCTGAATGTAATTATAACCCAGAGGGAAGACATCACTTGAAACAAACTTTGAGGCAACAAATTTATCACCCTAGTGTCACTAGAGGCCCACTAACACTGCTAGTTTCTCTCTCATCAAATTAAAAAACAGAAATTGATGAAACAGCATTCCTGTAATACACTTGATGAGTATACTACAGATGACAGCCATTTGGGGAATTTACTTCATTAGTAGAACCCTGGGGTATAGCATCTAGGGTAGCTATGCAATATTCATTTCCACATGTAAATGATCACTTAGAATGATTCCCTCAACATATAGTTCTTACTTACCATCATCGCTGAAGTCATCAACTAGAATTATTTCCTGTATCAGTTCAGGAGGGCTCCGGCTGAGGACACTACAAAGGAAACAAGGGAAGTACAAATACAGTGTAAGCAGGGTACAATGTTAAGCAAATAATTAACTGGTTGGAGGAGCAGATGGGGTGTGCATATCATCATGTAAAAGATCCTTTCTAGCACTTCATATTGAAGATTAGGTTTAGGCAGAATACACATCTCAAAAGAATGTTCAAAGGAGGAGGCAGGGTGGGGGCCTCCTCCACCTCTGTGGCCAGTCAGGGGGAAATCAATCAGTCAGGGATTTAAGGTAAGAGAGGCAGATGTTGGAAACAAAGAAGCAGCACTCAAAACTTGTAATTATCCATCTGAGTAATATGTTTTTCTTCGTTAACTCTAGCTTTTTTGTGCATCCCCATGCAAGTGAAGTTCCTCTTCCTCACTCATATATCATCAGTCACTGTCGATATCTGGCCCATGAACGAAGTATTTTTATTCTCTTTTGTGCTTCCTGCAGGTTTCCTAGCTGGTAATAGCAGTTAAAATAGTGAGGGTAGGTATGATACAGGATGAAACAAAGCGCAAGTGTGGTGAAAATTTGCAACATGGTGAAGATTGTGCAATTTCTTGTATTATGGCATGTTTAGGATGCCAAATATCTTCCATACGGGACGCTCTGTGCATTACAGTAATCTCCATGAATTTATTTCCCTTTTTCTCCCCGACTTTGCCGGTGGCCTCTAATTTGTGCATAACCTTAAGTCTGTACTGCCTTGATTCCACATCCACCCTTTGAGTAAACAATATCATGGAACAGCAACAAGTACAGAGATCTAATCATACACAGAAAAAACAGTTTTATGTTCTAAAAGGTTTGCATGTTTGTTCTGCAAAGAGTTTTACTAAGTATATATGGTAGCAAAACTGACTCTTTTACATTAGTTTTCCCTTCAGTTGACCTCCACAGTTCTTTGACATCACCATTTTGGCACCTCAGCCTTACATAACCCTGTACACAGTATTTGCCCAGGAGTGAATCAATGCTCACTGGCAGTCAATGTACTTTTATAGCTGCTAGTGTCAGTGTGTACCTCCATCAACTGTGATGTATACATATTTTACTGTAGATATCACACTCAATTCAGAGTCCCAACTAAAGTGGCAATGGGCACCCAGCTCCAAAAATCTGTAGGGGAGCAAACCCAGGCTGCTGTGTCACTATACTTATGGTGATCAATATCAAGGAAGACTTACTGTATTAACTGATTTTATACAAAAAATGTGTCAAAATGCTAGCTGGTAATAATGTGAAGATGTCACAATCTGAATTTTTCAGTTCCATCCATTTCTACACATCAAAATGTGAATAAAATTAAAGAGCTGATAAAGTAGACACAATATAAGATAGGTAAAGATGACTTCTCTCTTGGGGAGTTTGGTCTAGTGGAAGAACATCCCCCTCTCATGCAGGAGGCCCGGGTTCGATTCCCAGGTAGAGTCATACCAAAGACTTTAAAAATGGAACCTACTGCCGTTGTGCGTGATGCAAAAAACAAATCCAGTGCCCCACAACTGGGTAAAAGGCAGTGGGCACTGCTAGATTAAACCAAGAGGTTATAAGTTGAGGCGTAAAACTCCATCTAACTACCTAACTCTTGGGGAGTTATCAATTGGGTGTATGTTCACTTTCAACTTTCTCTTCCCCTAACTTCTTTACTGAATGTAGCCTATAAAGGTGTTTCATGGAAATCATGTGATCACGCATCTCTTTGGTTTTGAAGCGTCTATTGTGTCACAGTTGTATTTATGGTTATCACCTGTGCATGTGCTGTATCTATGGTTAGGCCACGCACATTTGCTGTAAATATGCTTGCTGCATGTGTTTTGCCCTTCACTGCTCAGCAATCCTAATTGCATGACATCACATGAAATCCCTCTACAGACCTATGAGCTATGGTAAAAGCAAATTAGTTGACCTGAAGAGCAAAGAAATTGTCCCAACCAACTTTGAAACATCAATAGCACATATTTTTTTTTACTTATTTATTTTTTTACTTCACAAAAAATTTTTAACCACAGGTACATCAAGTGATTACCTTGTAGAAATTTAGTAATTCAGCAGTTAAAAAATAAACAAACAAACAAGTAAAAAAACAAAACACAATTTGCAAGAGCTGGTACTGTAAATTTTACAATTGGATTGAAGTGTATTTTACCTATTGAATAAGATACAAATTACAAATCTTCAAATGCTATAACTTTTAAGCGAGAAGAATAAACAAGTATTCCAACTGATTACTTTGAGCTTTTAGAAACAACAGCCTTTGAGTGTACATAATGTACTAAGAAATATTCACAAATGTAGTCTTGAACACCCATAGCATATCCTCAAACAGCCATTTAATATCATTCAGTGAATTTCAAGAGGTCAATAAGGGGAGGCCCTCTAGCTGCTGTTAGCTTTCTCATGAATTTACTATCTCAGGCAACATATAAAGCTATTTTGTTGATGAAGGCAGGGCATCATACCTTGGAAACATCAAACCATGAACAACGACTATTACAGTACGTTATAAACTTGCACTAGTAAGCTGGAGGATCTCTAGATCAGAAAACTGATGACTTGATTAGGACATACTACTGGTGAGCCAACATAAGACAGACACAATGCCACCACCCAGATACCTCATATTTAACCCTGGTTGGTAGAAAGATTTTGGCATTATGGCCATTAACTCCAGCATAATGCAACTTGACTTTAGCTGTTAGGTATCTAAACCATAATGGAATTAACTTTCCTATCAGAGAGGTTAAAAATAAGTTTAGTGGGAGGGTGTACAATAATATCAGGTTGCTCAAGACATAAACACATTTAAGATTAATCTCTCCTAGACTGGAGAGCAAAATCGTGCATGGAGGACATATCTGCCTATATTGCTGATACTATGCCGTGCCATGAAGTGAAGAAAGCTCTAATTACTTCCTTCTCTCATGTTACTGTCACAGCAGATACAAATAAAAAAGTATCCTGGAAATTCAATTTACAGGTATATACCCCTCTACAAAATTTCAAAAGTGAATTATATGATAAATTTAACAATCTTTAATTTAGAAGTGGGCCATTCTTTACTTTTAAGTATTTTAGAAGTGTGCCATTCATTACTTCCAAGTATTTATTTTGTCTATCACACAACTGCTGCAATTGTTCTGTATTTGTCACAGTCATAATTATGGAAGAACCCAGTGAAGATCATGAGCTGCCACAATAAGCTCCCTAGCCTCACCAGGGAGGTAAGTTTTAATTTAATGTTTGAAGGTCAGAAAGCCAGTTGGCTCATGGAGGACCCAATACCAGAGTGAGCATGGATGAATTAACACCAGCGAGATTCGCCTTCTCTTATCTACTACAGCTCAGAGGTTAACAAGGTAGGTGTGTACTCATCGCTCCCAAACCTACTCATTGATGTCCCCATGTGATCAGGTGATAGACATGAGGGTATCTCAAGTCTTTAGCTACTTTCCCATAGGCTGGGAGGGGTGGAGATTCTTTGCTCTGCACCACTGCTGGACAGCTGAACTCAGAAAAGCAGGCAGACTTCCTGAATCGGACAACTTCCTTATTAAAGTTGACAACGTCCTCAAACTGACTACTTCCTGAAATGTACAATCAGATACCCAATTAAAATTCACCAATTTAAACTCTCTTAGCATCACTGTGAACAGCTATACTAAACAAGTAAATTTAGTCCCCAGAAAATTTCTAAGTGGTTCCACCAGGATGTGATCCAGGGACCTTTGTGTGCAAAGCAGTTCACTCAACCATCAAGCCAAATACTGTAAACCCACAATGACATCAAGAGTAGCATCTCTCTGTTCTCACTAGTAAATACCCTGAATTTACCAGACATTTCTACTTAGAATACAGTACTACCATTTCCACAAGTCAACAATGGTCATGGTTTTACCTGTCAATGTTAACTGTCCAATATTGTGGGCAATTGACCTTAAACTGACAACTTTGACCAATTAATAATTTCCTTATTGGACTATGTTACTGTCAGAATGCATGTATATTTCTGCTATTCATAGGTATGTATATTTCATAATAAAAGAGCAATTGCACTTTTAATGGATGAACAATCGCAAACATTTACAGGTTTGCAACACAAGATTCTACCCATGGCAAGGGCTTTATAGTATTTAGGTCAATTTCATGAACATATCTCAAAAGAAGTGAAGGAGAGATGATATACAGCCTCTCCCTTCCCTACACTCACTTTGAATAATAGAAGTTAAACATAAGAGTCCTAATTAAGCAACTGTCTTGTTGTCATGACTACAGTCTTAAAATTAGCTGTATATCACATAAAATGAGGTAGAGGGATATGACCAATTTCAGCAAAATAAACAACACATTCTGTTTACATCTTTTCAGCCAACAATCATACCAGATATATTGTACAAACTTATGATAGTGGTGCAATGTGATTACGAACAAACACTGTCATAACTAGTATTTTCCTCAAGGCTCTAACTCTGTGCCTGCTACATACTTCCACCCCTCCTACCCCCACCCCTCATTCCTACCTTGTTTGTTTCCAGCTTGTGTAACTGAACATTTTTCAGAGGCAAAAATGATGTCAATCATGGTCATAGTCAAAAACCCAATTAGTTGAATAGTACTTCCCACACCCTTGCATATTCTGTGGCAAAGCCTACCACTTCAAAATTAAGGCTCAGTGTATAGGTGTACAAGCCTGTGGCCTAGGGAGGTTGCAGCCCCCTGAAATTTGAGAAAAACCTATTTTCTGGATAGCTTTTTAAAAGGAATTAGGTAATTTTCTCATTTTCTCATGCAATAAAGACTTGAAATCCTCTCCCCGAAAAATAACATCTTGTATGCTTATGGATGCAAATGAAACCAGAATGCAAAAATGCATTGAGGTTTCGATGATGCATATACTGTATGGTTTATTCCCAATAAAGCCATGTTATCCTATTTCTTTCAGTCACTGGTGAAATGCTATCTTAAGGTGTTGGAAAAATACAGTTTTGTGTTCATATTTGATCTTGGGAATTCTTGGAAATTATTGCGTCTTGACCTCTGCAGACCCCAGATGACGATCTTCTAAATTCTTGAAACTTTTTGCTTTTTGACCTATGGTGACCCGAGATGAAGGTCTTGGGAATTCTTCCAAAATTTTGCCTTTTGAATTGTGGTGACCTCAGGTTAAGATCTTGCAAACTCTTGGGAAATTTTCCATTTTGACCTCTGGTGACCCCAGATAAAGTCTTGGTTTTCAAATTTTGACCCCTGGTGAACCCAGGTGACCTTTGACATCCACCAAAACTAATAGGGTGCTTAGTCTCACTATATATAACACATCTGAATAATGAAAAATAAAACCACACATCTTACATCAAGATATGGTATTAACAAGGTTCTCAGTGTTTGACCTCAGTGACCCCAAGTGACCTTTGACCTCCACCAAAACCAATGAGGGTTCTCGCTTAACAAGATGCATCTGCATACTAAAAAAAAAATCAATCCAAGCTTCCTACCTCGAGAAATCATGTTAACATTGTTTCCAGAATTTGACCCCTGGTGACCCCAGATGATCTTTCACCCGTGTCAAAAACAACAGGGTTCTTCCTCTTACCATAACACATCTACATACCAAGTATGAAATCAATCCAAGCTTCCTAACTTGAGATATCATGTTACCAAGGTTTTCAGAGTTTGACCCCTGGTGACCCCAGATGACCTTTGACCCCCGCTAAAAATGATAGGGTTCCTCCTCTCACCATAACGCATCTCCATACAAAGTTTGAAATCAATCCAAGCTTCGTACCTTTAGATATCATATTAACAATGTTTTCGGAGTTGGACCCCGGTGACCCCAGATGTCCTTTAACCCCTGTCACAAACAATAGGGTTCTTCCTCTCACCATAACAATCTACACACTGAGTATGAAATCAATCCAAGCTTCCTAACTTGAGATATCATGTTACCAAAGTATTCCGAGTTTGACCACCGGTGACCCCTGATGACCTTTGACCCCCACCAACAATGATAGGGTTTTCCTCTCACCATAACACATCTACATGATAAGTATGAAATCAGTCCAGCTTCCTAACTCGAGATATCATGTTAACAATGTTTTCGGAGTTTGACCCCCGGTGACCCCAGATGACCTTTGACCCCTGCCAAAAACAATAGGGTTCTTTCTCTTACTATGAGGCATCTATGTATCAAGTTTGAGATTTGTCAGAGTTTCCCTCCTTGAGATATCGTGTTAACGAGCAAAGTGTTACAAACACATACACACACACGCCATCATGAATGCATAGGTTTCTCTTATCATCGAAACCAAAAATTCTATAAGAGGGAGACAAACAGTGGGTACAAAGTGCAGCACATTTACCTACAATAATAATGGTATTTATATTATGAACTGCATATATATGTACATACATAGATCCCTGTAGCCTATAAAACAGATACTGGTAATCACTTACATTGTCCTTATTTCCCAATTTCATGACCTGTACTATTTTAAACAAGTTGCTTGTATACAAGTGAGAGAAATATTTTAAAGTTTTAGTTATGGTGAAGACTATGATCAGCAGGTATAGAATGAAATAAAGTTTACAAGCAGCCCTCAACAAAAGCACTTCTATCTCACCATTGCCAAGTAGCATTTTGCTAAAGGTAATTCCCTCTTAGCCTTGCCAGTATGCATAAGTGTATTTTGGGGAGGGGGGGCAGAGAATTTCTGCCCGAATCTCAAAAAGGACGTGGATCCATCTCTGAAGACGGGGGGGGAATTTTCACCATTTGCGAATGGCCGTCCTGGGG
>WURT03099423.1:0-12449 GCA_009936505.3 Holothuria glaberrima
CTCGACCTGGGAATCGAACCCGGGCCTCCCGCGTGAGAGGCGGATGCTCTAACCACTAGACCAAACACGCGGTCTCGATGTGCTTATGAAAGTGTGTCTGTGGTGTCAACCAGTGACCAACCTGCAGTGGTGCACTTATGATTCAGTACTTAAAAACACACTTTGCCTATGCTACATTTTCTTCTATTGGCAATACAGGGAGCTGCTGTGTTTGGAAGCAAGGCACAGGTATACATGCACACACAAAGTGAACAAACTAAGTAGTTGTCAGTCAGCCAGAGGTGACACAGGTTTGCATAAAACATACTGTATGTGTTTACGGTGCAGTGCTTAAGTGTAGCCATAAGCCTCATGAAACAGGTCTGTTGGAAAGTCCAGGCCTCTTCAAAAAATGCTGGGTATGGTCCTGTGATGTCTGGTTTGCTGTAAACACTTCAAAAGGGTATCTTGAAGTTTGGAAATGTGTATGGGATTAGTGGGAAGAACCCAGAGTCATTTGTGAAATGTATTTTGTAAAACTGCTGACCCTGTGTGAAAGTCTTCAAAATATGTGATCTAAATATTTAAGCAGTTATTGATGGTTCATTTAATGGACCAAATACTTTACTCTGAATGTGGAGGAGGTTAGTACCTATTACTTCTAATGTTTAATGTACATATTTTTCATTCCTTCACAGCAAACAGACAGTTATGGTAATAAGTCAAAATTGTTGGCTAGACCACTTCCTGTTGAATTCCTTCTTGTAGACGTAAGTAAACATGAACTTTGTAGTAGCCCTGATTAATTTAACTCACAGTTGCATGTGTAGCTGTCATAAACACAACAAACAAATACTGATTGAACAAATGTAATCTGGTAACATTCTGCCAGTGCTTGCAGCCTGTTTATCTCACTGTAAAATTGGCATGACAACCTAATTTTATTTTCTACTATTTAAAAGTAAGACAAGATTTGTTAGGCACAGAATCTTGAATTAAAAGAACATCTCTCACTATGTAAAAATAAAAACAAAAAGAGATTTGTCAGTATGCTTGTTGACAGTTTATCAAAAGGGGACCAAAATGATACCTTCTATTTGCATGATAGTTGGTAACAGTATGATCATTAAGAGCAGTAACATTTTTATGGTATTAAATTGATCTTCTAAATTATTGGTGATGTAATAGGAGAAACCCTTGTAATTCGTAAACAAAGTGATAGAATGGAAGGCCAGGCATGAACCCTGCTTGGTAGACATGTAGCCATTTCATGCTGATGAGTAGGCAAGGATTAATCTGTAAATCAAAAAAAGGTGTCTGTGGTTGCTTCATATCCATAGGAATTTTGTAAAGTAGTAGTAACATTTTTTGGACAAGTAGTAATCTTAATATTCATGGCTGGAGGAAACAACATATGTGTGGAATAACTTGAAAACAGGCTTACTCACAGAGTGAGAGGCCAGATGGGCAGCTTACAAGTTACACCAAGTAATAATCTTAATTATTTATGGCTGGAGGAAACAACATATGTGTGGAATAACTTGAAAACAAGCTTACTTACAGAGTGAGAGGCCAGATGGGCAGCTTACAAGTTACACCAAAGAATCTTGCAGGATAATTAGTGGGATGAACATTGTGTTGAAAACTTACATTTAAATATCCCAAGTGTTGATTTAAATTTATTTACTTTTATAGCTGCAAGATATTTAAGATGGTATCATATTCTGCTGAAGGCATACATCTTGCTTTTGATTCCTTGCCAAAGGCAGGCAAGGAATCTATGCGATAGTGATGTTGTGTGTGTATGAGTTTGTTTAGCATTCAGACTGAGGACCTAAGCAATGGATTTCAGGTCCTCTGAAAGAAATTCAATAGATTTCTCAAGTCCTCAAAAGTTTCAACAATAGGCAGTCTACTGTTAAGGTTAGGGTTAAGAATAAGGAAGCAAACACAAAGGAGATAACAATGAGGTCCTCGGTTTGTATGTAAAACCTATTTGTGTGTGTATGTGACGCTTAGCTTGTAAACACGATATCTCAAGATAGCAATGACCAACACTTCATATTTGGTGTATAGATTTGTGATGTTGAGAGGAAGAACCCTATTGTTTTTGGTAGAGGTCAAAGGTCATTTGAGGTCACCAGAGGTAGAAAACCGAAAACCTTGTAAACCCGATATCTCGAGGTAGGAATGACTGACTCTTTTCATGTTTGGTATATAGATTTTTCATGTTGAGAGAATGAACCCTATCGTTTTTGGTGGAGGTCAAAGGTCATTTGAGGTCACCAGAGGTTAAACTGCGAAAACCTGGTAAATGGCTTGTAAACACGGTTATCTTAAGATAGGAATGACCAACACTTCATATTTGGTGTATAGATTTGTGATGTTGAGAGGAAGAACCCTATTGTTTTTGGTAGAGGTCAAAGGTCATTTGAGGTCACCAGAGGTAGAAAACCGAAAACCTTGTAAACAGGATATCTCGAGGTAGGAATGGCCGACACTTTCATATTCAGTATATAGATTTTTCATGTTAAGAAGAAGGCCCTATTGTTTTTGGTGGAGGTAAAAGGTCATCTGAGGTCACCAGAGGTCAAAAGCCCAAAACCTTGTTAACAGGATATCTCAAGGTACTGTAGGAATGGCCAACACTTCATATTCAGTATATAGATTTGTCATTTTAAGAAGAAGAACCCTATTGTTTTTGGTGGAGGTCAAAGGTCATTTGAGGTCACCAGAGGTCAAAAGCCCAAAACCTTATAAACATGATATCTCGAGGTAGGAATGGCCAACACTTTTCATATTCAGTATATAGATTTGTCATTTTAAGAAGAAGAACCCTATCGTTTTTGGTGGAGGTCAAAGATCATTTGAGGTCACCAGAGGTCAAAAGCTGCAAACCTTGTAAACACAATATCTCGAGATAGGAATGATCGACACTTTTCATATTTGGCATATAGATTTGTCATGGTGTGAGGGAGAACCCTATTGTTTTGGTTGGGTTCAGATGTCATTTGAGGTCACCAGAGGTCAAAAGCTGGAAAACCTTGTAAACCCAATTCTCGAGATAGCAATGACTGACACTTTTCATATTTAGTATGTAGATTTGTCATGTTAAGAGAAAGAACCATACTGATTTTGTTGGAGGTCAAAGGTAATTTGAGTTCACCAAAGGTCAAAATACAAAAACCTTGTAAATAGCTTGTTAACAGGATACTGTATCTTGGCAAGTTTGCATATTGGGCGAGTTGGCATAGTGGGCGGTTGGCATTGGGGTGAGTTGGCATGGGGGCGAGTTGGTATGGAGTCCAGTTGGCATGGGGCGAGTTGGTATGGGGCCAGTCGGCATAGGTCGAGTTAGCGTGGTGCTGAGTTGTCATGGGGGTGAGTTGGTATGGGATGAGTTGGCATGTAGGCTCACTTGTTCCAGGGATCTCACAGTATCAAGGAAAATTCTAAACAAGATTTCAGTACAATGAAAAGAATTTCTCAGAACAAAAAGTAGTTCACATGTTGAATTAATATATTGGGTCTATTTGGCTCTTGTCAATTTCCAAACCACAGTACACAAAACATTTTACAAAGGCAAGAAATCACTAAGCCTTTTGGCTTTCTGGTTGTTTTGTAGCAGTGTTTCAGCATGGGTACCATTTTGATGAACATCCAAGTTGTATAAGGTTTTTGATTCATACAAGCAAATGTCCTTTCTCCTAGCAGAAGTTCGTTATGCCACACTTTTTTACTTTTTTTAGACAGCTGTTTAATTTTATGTAATGTACATTTTCTTATTGCATTGTTGCAGTGCTCTTTCATCTTCTGGTAAGGTATTACTATGTTGTCTATTAGGGTTTCACATTTTTTCTTTTCTTCTCCTAGGTTCCAAGTGCATTTGCATTAGAATCTAAACATACTTTCAACCCATTGACGAACAAGCAATCTTTCCCAATTGAGAATAGATCAGATATAGGAGAAATCCAAGACATAACAGCATTGTCCAAGTATATGCATCAGTTCTCTCAAGAAGAAGTCATGGAAGCAATGCTTGACTTTCATCTTCTTGTTTATTTAGCATCTATGGATGCCTATCCTTTACGAGTAAGTGAAAGCCAGACATTTTACAGATAATATGTAGTACTTTGTGTGGTTAACCACTTTTTATACAGTTTTCTATACATGTAATTCTTGTTTGCTGAAGAACCAAATAAGTTGTTGTGCATATTGAGAGGAAGAACCCTATTGTTTTTGGTGGGGGTTAAAGGTCATCTGGGGTCACTAGGAGTCAAATTCCAGGGCTTCCATTAGGTTTTCTTTTCCAGGGGTGGGCAAACCCATGTGTACTTCTATGTGGGGGTCCCAGTTTAAAATTGGGTGTCCCTAACCAGGTCCTACGGTAAAATTCAGTCCGTCATTTCAATAGCAACATCATTGCTGATAACTTGTGCTACTTTCATACATTGACAGAACAGGGCTACCCTACAAATTCTGCTACTGGAGTACTTGTGGTCATCCCAATTAAAATATGGCCACCGTAGACAGGAGTATTGGGAAAATTGTGACCACTAGGACATACCTTAATTTGAAGTTAATGTTTTCCAAGTTGCAAGATTTTTGCAGACTTTTGTGAAAGGTTGAGATAACCATCACCACAACCAAGAGATTTAAAGAAGTTTTTTTTATGAATGACATTTCACTTTCTTATTGGTTGTAATGGTCATAACAGTGCTCCTGATTGGGTAGAAGCAAGCTCCTACTTGATCAGTTTGTTGTAATGTGGCTTATGTGGCCTGGCTGGGTCATTGGGATGTTTGTCAGTATTGGAGAAATGAATTAACTATAAATGGCTAGTAAACTACAGATATTCATCTAGTGAAAATTCTTTTACATTTGTATGTACATGTGAAAAGTTTTGACTTCCAATAAGAAGGGATTTTAGTTCAGAATTTCGGAATATGATTGCACAAGGGAGCAGTTCTCTGCACACATACTGTATGGTAAAAGCACACCTCACTCCACAATAAACAGTCGATCTTTGACAGACCCCAAAGTAACTCAATCTGTCAAGTACTTAAAATCTAACTTTGTGACACTTGCAAAAATACCAAATTTCACAAATCGTAATATTCATGCTGGCATTAGTAAAAAGATTTATCCCTACGGTGCTGTTTTTCACTTGGGAGTTTCTATACCTTTTTGTGGTATTGTTACGTTTACAAGCATATGTACACATAGAACCTACACTATGAACGCTCAAGTTTCTGGTGATGGGAGCAAGCTGCCTTTATTGTGTGCTTCCTGGATGTGGCTGTTAGCTGGATGCGGCTGTTATCAGGTGATTCGAGACGTTTTTGCCAGATATACCACTACATGTACAAACCATTTATTGCATTGCTGTATCAGTGTGACATGCGAATCGCGAGGATCCCACATCTGCCTGGGTTCTTCCAAGTAGACAAAATGATAACAACACCGACGTTTATGAAGAAACAAATTCGAAAGTATATTGAAATAAGTAAAAAAAATATCTCTTGTTCTTGACAAAATAACAGTTTACATCACGCATAGGTCTCCTGTATTCCACGGTGTGTCACCCGCTTTAAAAATTAAAAATTAACACACGTCGCACCACTGGCCAAATTAAGGTGAAATTCAGCGAGGTGCATGGAACTGCTGGACTCCCCTGGGTCCTCAACATATAGGCTAAAGTCGTGGTGTATCTTGTCTCCAACAGAAAAACAGCCTCTCTGGCTTCAACATACTTCAAAAGCAGGCTGTAAAGAAACAACCCAGAATTTTACTAATCAAAGCTCACTAGACATTTAACTTTCTCTTTAAAATATATGTCCTTGTATAAACTCACTTATACATGGAAATGTTGATATATAAACCTCTTCCCCAATAAAACACTTGATAAAGGCATTTTCCTTCAAGCACAACAATTTCGCCCTGCTTGCAAATGCCCCTCCTTAAACTTTACACATCAGGATTTAAATATCTTCTCTTAGAACTCTCACACTCTAGATATGCCTCCAAAATATTGCCTAAATTCAAGTCTTTCTCCCCGAAATTACTTAAATTGGGAACAACTACTTCTCGCTTCTCTGAAATACTTTAACATACGGTAAACGATTCTCGCTGAAATTCGTTGGCCCTCAATCCCTACAAATTCTAATGGAAAGTGTGCGGCAAAACTTGTCTAGTAATTGCTTACTCAAAAAAAAACACTTTTTGGTCCATTTTAAGGTCATTTCTAGCTACAGTATGCGACTCAACTATGCTTTACCCCTATTTCTTCCTTAAATACGTACAAAGTACTTTAAAATGTCGGAAAATTACAAAACTCACGTGAAATAGTCTTGACTGGTAACTCCGGCCTTACGGTGAAGAGCTCATCTCAGCGTCTCCGAGAACCCACTCGAGGAGAACTTACACCGGAGATCATATCCCCTAAGTGCTGTCATACATAGCCCCTCCCGGCAATTCTGCCCTGGACTAACAGACCTTTCGGGATTTATGTGTGGTCGCCTTCGAAGCTTGTGAACCAGTAACTCTAAATTGAGCATTTACATCCTACTCCCACCCTACATACGTTAATACGTAACTCACATAACTAGCACGTTCCAATCACCTGGTGTGAGGAACATCCTTAGTCGTCTCAGATTTCTCAGCGACATCTCAAACAATAAGCCTGCATAACACAACTACAGCTGTCATGCTAAGGTCACTCAATATCAGGGACAAAGTTCAAAATGCCCATGACAATCGGTAGTAGCTTGTGTCCATAGAGTCCTTACAGCAAACATGACGCCAGTGTGGAAATTTGTTGTGTACACCACTGGGTTGTGAGTGCAAGGATTATTTTGTCTAATTAACAACTCACTTGCAACACTCATCTGGCGCTATTTTTTGCTCCAGACAAACTTTATTTGCTCATTTTCTGGACACAGAGCAGTTAAAGCTTTTGCACCAAAGTCCTGTTCAACTTTTTGTTGGCCCTTTTGAGATTTCCTGGACAAAAAGCCATGAGTCCCCAAACCCACTGGCCTCCTAAACTGTGCATCCTGCATTATTTTCGTGCGTATTTCACCCAAGGTCTCGGGTTATGGCAAGCCCTGAAACTCTGAAAACCTTGTTAACATGGTATCTCAAGGTAGGAAGCTTGGATTGATTTCATACATAGTTTGTAGATGCATTATGGTAAGAGGAAGAACCCCATTGTTTTTGGCAGGGGTCAAGTCATCTTGGGTCACCGGGGGTCAAACTCCGAAAACCCAGTTAACATATCTCGAGGTAGAAAGCTTGGATTGATTTAATACTTAGTATGTAAACATGTTATGGTAAGAGGAAGAACCTATTGTTTTTGGTGGGGGTCAGAGGTCTTCTGGGGTCACCAGGGTCAAACACTGAAAACCTTAACACAATAAATATCTGGAGGTAGTAAGCTTTGATTGATTTCATACTTAGTATGTAGATGTGTTATGGTAAGAGGAAGAACCCTTTTGTTTTTGCAGGGTCAGAGGTCATTTGGGGTCACCAAGATAAAACTCTGGAAACCTTGTTAACACCATATCTTGATGTAGGAAGTCTGGATAAGTTTCATTTTTTAGTATTCAGATGTGTTATGGTGAGACTAAGCACCCTGTTGTTTTTGGTGGAGGTCAAAGGTCAGCTGGGGTCAAACACTGAAAACCAAGATCTCTATCTGGGGTCACCAGAGATCAAAAATAAAATTTCCCAAGAGTTCCCAAGATCTTTCCCTAGGGTCATTAGAGGTCAGAAAGCAAAATTTCCCAAGAGTTCCCAAGATCTTCACCTGAGCTGGTCACCACATTTCTAAAAGAATTCCTAAGACTTTCATCTTTGGTCACCACAGGTCAAAAAAGCAAAAATTTTCAAGAATTTACAAGATCGTCGTCATCTGAGGACTCTAAAGGTCAAAACACAAAATTTCCCAAGAATTCCCAAGATCAGATATGAACACAAAACTGTATTTTTCCAACACCTTAAGACAGCATTTCACCAGTGACTGAAAGAAATGGGATAACATGGCATTATTTGCAATAAACCATATTAACATCATCGAAACCTCAATGCATTTTTGTATTCTGGTTGTGTTAGTTTGTTGAGTGTTGATTAATCTTATCACTTTTAGGATCATATGGACCCTCTCTTAGCAGCACTTAAAAATGGAGATGGAGAGACGGTGAAAGCATGGTCTAAGGGAGAGCAATGGCTCACTGTCGAACACTTTTTGGATGCACATAGTGGTAAGGCTACTCTATTTTTTGCTGCCAGAAAATATACTCACAGTGCAAGCCTTCCTTTTGTAAGAGTTTCGTAACCACAAAAAGTGCTAAGTAGAACTGCCTAGTTATTTCCTTGTTTGCAAGGTGTTATATCAGAGAGATGGACACTTTGTGAGGAAAATATCCACATCAATTTCTAAAAGATAACTCATTTAAATAAAAGGCCTTTTAATGGTGAGAGTTCCAAAAACATTTCAGTTAATGTGGAAAGGTTTGGTACAGTGTTAGTACTAAGGATTTGAATCTGGGGGGATACCCCTTTTCAATTTTTGTTTGGGGGGATGCAGTATGAAGGGGGAATTTCCTAATTTCAATTTCCATAAGTTTAATTTAACAACACACCAACAACATTGTCTCTTAATGTCTCTGAGATGGTGTATAGTAATGTTTTCTTCTCTGTGATAAAAAAAAATTATCATTATCGTGATAATTTTTCTTGCAAGACAATATGATAACAGGAGTTCAAAAATGACAATAATTTCTTGACAATGTGAAAAAATTTTGAAATAATTTGCCTTGTGTTTTATTTCTTCACATTGCTGTCCCCCAAAATATTTTCTATTAAAGACATTCTTTTATTACATTGAACTGATGTAAAATCAATGAAAGTTTGTCTTTTCTTTCCATATTTTCCATTGAGGAGACTGTGAAATTATTTCACACAGTCATTAATCCTATGTGTGGTATATGTCTGTAATGTATTCAAGCACCGATACTTAATGTCATGTCTGTGTTGTGTAGAGAAGTTTAAGTGAAACACGATGGAAGCAAAGTAAAGTCACATAAATGGTCACTTTTGTAGAGTTTGTTTTATTCAGCTATTGGAGTCGATTAGTTTGCTCCATTTTTTGTGTGGTGCTGAACAGAATTAAATGGGGTATATTTCATTTTTTCATTGAAAAAATAGAAGGGGGGGGAATTCCCCCTTACATTTTATTTTGGATGGATTTGAAGAATAGCTACTGGAATCGCACAATCCCACACCTTAATGCCAACACTGGTTTGGTATTGTTCTCCTTCACTAATGCATTTTATTTCTTCTCAGGTTCACATGCAGTTGTAGGAGCATCAAGTACAGATAACTCACAGTATAATGCTGGTTCGTGGACATGCTCGCAGTGTACATACATTAATGCTACAAGCAGAAACACTTGTGAAATTTGTGATGGACCACGGAGGTAAAATCCTCACCAAGCCCTACATGGAATATGTCGTTGCCCGACACAGTGACCAAGGAAATCTTTAGGTGGAAAAAAGGTTGAGATTTTGGAAGTTACAAAAGTACCAAGTATTTCAAGGACAATACAGAAATATTCAACACCCAATGGGGTCTGCCATCAGTCAAGAAATGTTGACATTCTGCTAAATATTTAATGCCTTTACCATTCTTTAATATGAAAACGATGCTCTATAAATTCCTCTTTATCTGAATTGGTCTATTAGTCATGTATAAACCAATGCAATCATAATGAGCAGCTTAGAGTGTGGATATTCTGGAATATGTCAGGTTGATCCCATATTTTATGTGGTGGTCAAAGGTCACCTGAGGTCAACACAGACTGGTGTTGATATTTGAAAACAGTATACCTCAAAAACTGTAACAGTATGAAATGCCTTACTGTATGAGAAAAGGAGTCTGTTTGTATTGGTGGAGGCCAAAAGGCAGCTGAAAATCTTTTATGGCAAGATGTCTTGAGGAAGGATAATAAAGTTAGATGTCATACTGAACAGCATGTGGATATTCTACATTTACTGGAAGCCTTTCCAATTTAAATAGGGTCAAAGGTCATCTATGGTCAGCAGAGTTTGCATCTCTACCCTATTGTCATAATAGAATGACCCATGTATACAATGCTATAGTTTAAAATGAAAAAAAATGTTCCAGAATTTGCAGATATTCTTGAAGCTTTGTCATTGAATCCAT
The DNA here is from genome assembly GCA_009936505.3 of Holothuria glaberrima. Taxonomy (NCBI): domain Eukaryota; kingdom Metazoa; phylum Echinodermata; class Holothuroidea; order Aspidochirotida; family Holothuriidae; genus Holothuria; species Holothuria glaberrima. The sequence goes on from WURT03099423.1 coordinate 10,204, forward strand.
CTAAGCCTATGTTCAATTTTACATTCTGGCTCTATATAGAGTTTTCTAAAATGTTTCTCTTTTCACTATATTTGTTCTCATCTCCTTTCAGAGATGTATATTTGTAACAGAATGAAAAGATTGTTACAATGGCTATTGGCAGCCCTGTCAAGGATATAATTGCTCCAAAGTACTAGTTCTTAGAAAACAAATCATTGACAACTTCAGTTACAAAAGTCTGTCATGTAGTCAAATTTGTTTGCTTTTATTTGCAATCCTTTTTCATTGCTTTTGTTCATTGTAAGGTTTGTAGCTAAGGACATCAGTTTGTGCTGGACATTGAAGGAAAGTAATCAAATATTTGGGGGAGAAGTTGCATTTCCATAAAGTATTCCCAAAGATTTAACAGACGACATAAGGTTGTACACTCCTTGTTATCAATGCATTAAGCATGTGTATTGTATATGACTTCACATGTGTGGCATTATTGTGTATGCCTGAAATATATTAGTTGACCAGATACTTGCCTCAGCAAAGAGTTTTTGCATTTTGTTTTCACAGATTTTGATGGGCATGAACTAAAAACTGCACATCCATTAGTGCATTTTCACCCTCTTAGTACTTATCTGGCTGTGTGAGTATGAGGCTCCTTCTCCACCACCTACATAACAACAACATCAGTGGCTGTTTTATAAGAAATGCAAGGCAAATTAAAATTTAAGGAGAAAACCATCAAAATGATTGGCACTCAAATATTTTGTGGGTGTGGAGTAGACTTGGAAACTTTCAAACATGAGTTTTCATAACAAATTTAGCATACATATCCTGTCAGCCATAATGCCAGTTAAGAGTTGGCCTACCTGTAGGAGAATAGAATGGGCCTTACTATGAATATGTTATATCTTTATACAGAGCCTACCATCAGGATGATATGATATTAAATTGGGCATCTATCCACAGCAGATCTCCTGCCAATCTCCTCTGAATTTACCGTAACAAGTTCAGTTATTGTCATGGCAATCCATCTGTCTGTCTATTTTAAGCAGAAAGAATTTTTATCACTGCATGGATTGTTATTTCTGACACAGCTTCCTACAAAGAAAACTAAAGTTTTCCTTACAAATTCTTACCAGATTGTTGGGATTGTCACTCCCAGTGCCTAGTGGGCAGCATTTGGTGTGTTAATGTGAAAGCCATGTACATGCATTGTAGCTTCCATGTGTGTCTACAATTTCGTAGTGACCATCAGGTATAAAAGTGAATATAGATGTGTACTTAACCCCGCAGAAAAATAAATTTTTTTCTTCAAGGCAACAAAATATTACATTGTTGACAAACTGTTCAGGGGTCTAAACTGGTTTCACATCAACCAAATTAACAAGAGATGATGCAGTATGATATAAGTATCACAAAATTTCACAGTGGTTGACTGACTTGAGAAGTCTTCTAACATTCACAAAACTATCAAGTAAATATAAATAGTTCTTGAAGTTAAAGAACTCCTTCCCTCAAGTTAAAGTACTCCTTTCCTCAAGTTAAAGTACTTTCCTCAAGTTAAAGTACTCCTTCCCTCAAGTTAACTTTTGCTGTTGCACATGATTATAACCCTATGCAAAGGCCTGTAGTTGTCTACAACATAACCTTGTGTTTGTCAAAAAGGCATAGCAATCACTAGGCAGACCGCTTTTCATCATCAGATACAGGGGTGGGATTTGAAAGTTGAGGGGGGAGGGGGTAAACCCGGGTGGAATGCCAAAGAGGGACCAAGGCGCCCAGGGAGGATGAAGCACTCTCTTGAAGGTGTGGGGTCCAGGGGGCATTGTCCCTGCAACAAGTGAGATATTAAAAGAATTAAAACCATTAGAATGAAGCATTTAGCCACCTTACAACTCGACAGATGTGTATTTAAAAGATCACGTTTTGACCATTTTATAACAACCGTACTCAGAAGAGCAGGTCATTTATATGATGAAGAGGATTTGTCTTACAGGTGGTTGCAGTGATAATGGAAGGGGTTATATAAAGATATGGAACAGGAAAGATGTTTTTTAGGAAGTAAGCAAGAAACAATACTTAAAATGGTTGCATGAGAAGCGCGTCGAAAAATAGCGCTAAGACATTTCATTATAGCATATTGCTTTTTTGATTCCTTGCCGAAGGCAGGCAAGGAATCTATGCGATGGGGATGTCGTATGTGTGTGTGCGTGTGTGTGTATGTGCGTATGTGACGCCTGCTTGTAAACACGATATCTCTAGAAGGGTAACTC
>WURT03099434.1:0-12449 GCA_009936505.3 Holothuria glaberrima
CCATTGTTTAGTTCCTCAATATGAACTTAACAAACTCATACGTGCACGTTGAAGCGTTGTCTTAGTACTATACTGTAGGTAGCATCCTGTTCATTATTTGATGATGCCTCCTGAGCAGTAAGATAATTGTCGTAATAATGGCTGAATCTGGGGATATTGTTTTATCGGACATTGCTAATAAATTGAATGGCGTTCAAAGAAATCGTTATGTTGAACAACTTCAAGTTGGATTAACGGTCCCTGCAGTCGACCATTAACTTATGCCAAGATAGATGTTTGTTGAGTTTACTACAACGACAAGTGATAAATACTGCAACTTCCATACCTTTTGTTATGCATTACATTTTGAGGAGATAAAGCTATTGTTGGAGTTTATTGGTGAGACTGAATAGTTTAATAATGGCTATTTACGTACGCCATGTTGGTGAATTTAAGACGGTCAATATGGCCTTTAAGGATTAATGTCGGGAAGTAGTTAAGTAGGTATAGGAACGTATGCAAATGTGTCCCAGTTGTGTACTGAAAGATTCAGTCAATGTGGTAGAACGAGTTTAATTTGTACAATTCACTGCGCTTAGTTCCATACCACCTGGGAGAAGGCCAAGGCTAAGGCCGCCGTAACTCCAAACACTATGGGTGTTTCTAGTACTGTACTAGTACATTGGTAAGTACCGACTTTTTGTATAGTAAGTCTACTGTTAGTGAAAGAATAATTGGCATTGTTGTAGATTAGTGTTGTGGTTGTTTCGCAGCAAATCTCAACCATTTTGCCCCTAGTGAACCCCCCCCCCCATTACGTACCACACACGGTAATCATATTGGTGGCTGTGTCACACGCACACACATTATACCGTACTGTTTGTAGCACTTTACGGCCAGAGCTGTTAACATTGAAGAAACAGCTGACTTGTGACGTCACGTGAAGAACCTCTATTGACATGGCAGCTTCGTGATTAACCACAGAGAAACTTTCTGCGTAATGGTTTAGCAAAAGTTCCAATGATACCAGTTGAATATGTTACCTGCAGCAAGCTTTTAGTGACGAATTAAATCGCACACACTGTCAGCTATGGCCTGTATTTTTTGCACACAAATTTAAGTAGCAATTTTTGCGGAAGGCTTTAGAGGTTTATGTACGTATATGCATGACTCCAGACAAGTTTTTGTGAATGAAGATGATTGAAAGCAATGACACCAAGAGGCTTTGTGTGCTTGCCTCCCCGGCTACCAATTCCCCCTCCCCCGTGGGCGGAAGTCCTAAAGTTTATTGCCGCCATGTGTTTCAAGGATATTTCTCACAGCAATAGGAAAAACTTACCGACTTAAAAAATAACCGGGGCCACTAGCTGCTCGCTATAGGGGCACGGGAGGGGCACTTGTCCCCAAAAGTTTTCAAAACATGGTCTTCAATTTTCCAAAAAATAACATTATTCGATATGACATTAACAAAAATACGTCTTAATTTGGGAAAATTATCCCTTCTATCTCACGAATGTCACATATTATTTATAAAGTATAAACTACGAAATTGTCAAGTATATCTTTCGTACTAATTTCAAAATTTCAGCCCAGGTTTACTGGGTCATTCGACCACTGGTCATATAAATTAAAATGATTCGAGTCATCGTGATTTCAGTTTATTTTAGGCAAGTGTGCAGCTCCTTCAAAGGAGGAGATTCTAGTTTGCGATAAAGAAAATGATAAAATGTCACACTGTGTCATAGGGGAGCTATTATCAGTCGGAATATATACTAGGAAAATTTCTTTTGCTAAAAATGTCTCAGCCATTCCTAGGAACTTACGTTGTAAGCCGCCCCATGACATTTGTTTGAATTGTTTTGTGTGTCATGTGTCAAAAATGTTAACTTCTCGAAAGGGGTGAACAAAAACGTTTATTTGGTAAAATCACTGAAGCCTTTACCACCGATGATCGCGAAAGTTGATTATGCTTATTAGTAACTTGACAGATGTGCGGGGTGTGTGTGGGGATTAATGTAAAATGCGAGAACTTTTAAATTCGAAGCTGTATCGGTGTCTGATCGAACATGATTTTCCTGGAAAGTTCTGAATGCATACCCAACAAGTATTCAATTTATTGCTGTAGAAATAATGCATAGGAGAACTCGGTGGGACAAAAGCCATGTTGTACAAGAATTTTTAACGGAGTTGCGAGGATGGTTTAAACCAGGGGTGGGGAACCTCCGGCGTGCGAGACAATTTGGTCCTGCCCGCAGAAGGCGATTTATGAAAGTAGTGGCACTTGAAAATCAATTTATAATAACTCTGTCCATCATTATAAGACATATAGGCTAAATACGCTGCGTGATGCCGCTTCTGCTGTAGTACTACATATCACAGCTTAGACAATATCATGCATTGTAAAACATGCATGTCTTTACATATATGAACCAAACTCTATGAGAACTATGCGAAATTTATTTCTTTCGTACCGTATCTGTCCCAGTGGATAACATGCGGTAGCCCTCCCTCCCTTGAGTGGGTTTTAAAAGTAAAAAAAAGTGAATACATTCTCAATGTAATTGCAAGGACTAAAGATTAATAGCCTGGAGTGCCTTGAAAACGATATTTTTCGCGCGCTTTTTTCAGTTCCGCAACTGCTGTTGTAATACTTCAGCATCACAGATATGCCTGCAATTAGTGCAAGCTAAGATATTAAAAACAAATGATCACCTTTTGATGACTTAAATCCGATTAGTTTCACGCACCATGATGTCATTTACAAAAAGTGTAACGGTAATGCTGGAGTTGAATCCCCATACGTTTGCAGACACTCAAGAGCTTTCGGGGATCTTTGCCACGTTGATTCGGCATCCACGTCTAGAGGCAGTTTTACTGGGTATCACGGAGACAGATCAGCATATGTGTCTGGAAAAAAGGTGTAACAGAGATGTGGCCTACACGTAATGTATTTCTTATAAGAGGAGAGCTTTTCGTTGCCTTGGCCACGTTGACAGCGTTCCTGGCCGGCTAGCAGGCTTAAGATTGTTAGATGGCCCGTTATAATCAAAAGGTTCACCACCTTTGTATTAAACAACGGTTACAGTTGCTTAAAATGAACACCAAACAGCAAATCAAAGCTGTAGTGAGACTACTGACTAAGTGGTCTAGTTGTATAAGGGGTTGGCTGTCGTTCTGAGTTAGGGAAATCACCCTTCTTCTTTGCCAAAAATTGTTTCGGAACTGTACTCAGATCCAAAATAGTGCTATCATTTGATCGTTTTCGAGTGACTTCAAGTTCGAAAGTCTCGTTATTTTAAGAAAGAAATCAAGAAAATCAACATGTTATGGCTTCTTGACAAAGCTGAAAAGTATTGCTACATGTGAATGAAACAAATAACTGGATATTAATGGGTAAGCATTTTTATACAGAAGTGGATGAAGCGGCGTTGCCTGTTTCCCCTGCCATTCTGTCCTTATGGAGAAGCGATAGGTTATTTGTTTTTAAATATAGCACAACGCATGACTGCATGCCTGAGATGGTTTCTGAAGAGCTTTTGAACACTTTATATATGGAGCATCACTGTAAATTATGTTACTAACCATACTCCTACTATACTATATCCTGTGCGGACCATTGATATTGCCGGGTCGCCCGAACCTTCCTGATCACAAATTTGATTGTCCCCCTCAAACAAAATTTCTTAGAGCTGCAAATGTCCGGGGCCTACCGCCCTCTCCGATCTGGTTACATATCTATATGTCAGTATGTTCTGACGTTTCTATGTTCCGAAACCTACAATCATAGGCGGTATCGGGGGATGAACCCCTCTCCCCTTTTTTAAATGCTCACATCGACTTTCACTTTTTACACAGTAACTGTTGCCTTATAAGCTGAATGCACACCTATACGTCAAGAAATACGAAACACGAAACAAGTTTGTTTGTTCGTGTACCCGCACAGTCAACGCAGACACGAAAACAAAAACAAGGTGCTAAACAAAATTCAGCTGTCCAGAAGGTATACCTTTCTACTTGTCCTAGATGTTTTTCGCTGTAGTGTAGATGGTAACCTCATTAAACAAACGCCAAAAATGACTCGCGGTAGGGATGGCAATTGGATAGGAGGACAGGAGCCACGCCCTTGCCCTTCCGCTTTCAGTAGAGCCTGTAGAGTAAGAACTTAGTATCCGATAGCAGCCAGTCGCCCAACGTTAAACCTGTTTTTACTCTCAATAGGGCAGTTCCAGGGGTGGCGTTAGGTGGGGTACGTAGGAGGATATGCCCCAGGCGGGGAAGGCTACCCCATTCCCGTTGAGAAAATTTTCTATTTTCGTCGGGGAGCCCAATCATAAAACTTTTAGTCCCGTTGTTTGATTTCGCTCTAAAGAAGACTAGTGGAGTCTTCAAAGCTGAGAAAACCGCAAATTGCCCAATTTCCCAGCTTCAAACCCAATTTTGTCAAATTTCCTGTAAAAAAGCTCTCGATTTTTAAATTTTAGGCGCCCTCCGACGGCCAAAATCTACGTTAAAAGTTCTGTCGGCTACCCGCCGCCTTGGTCGAGGCTTTGAGTCCCAACCCTTCCACCCTGTCGGGGAACCTGGTCCCCTATCAAACAAATCCTGGCTCCGCCAGCTGGTACTTTTTTAAAATATATGGAAAAGTTTCGGAAATTCGCGCGACATTTTGGTTGATTCAGTGTCTTCCATAGATCCGTTCCATTTAGCTTTATAGCTTAAGCCATTTTCACCTTTCTAAGTACAGTAACCTACTGATAGTCTACACAGTTTCCTGTGAAGGTCGCAGAAAATTCATCCCATATCGCATAACCTAGTTAACGTTTTTTCGTGTTTTGTCTGTACGTTTACGAAAAGCGACACGCCAAGAGAGCTTTGGCTATTTTATCATGCAGACGATGTGGATACGATACGCACCCCACTTGACTATTCCTTTTCTGAGTATACGTACTGATTGTAAAAAGTGTAGGCTATCCCAAAATTTTCGCTCTCTAAGCTTTTCCAAAATTCAGATTCTACGGCTGAACACTGCTTCAGAAAATGGTTACACAAGTATTAACGAATACTATGCAGGTAGATCATGCAAAGAGATGGTGTTGTGCAAAGGTTTTGTTTTATTCCCCTAATCAGCCCCTCACTCCGCAAGCATGATTCCCGCAATCCATCGCCCTCGCTGTCGGAGCTTTGGTAGCTGATTCGCTGCCCCAGGCCCGTAGTCAGACAAGGTATAGAAGGGGGTTGCTTTCAGAGGGCGAAAATGTCAGGTTGGCGAGATATACTAAAATGCTTTAAGTTTATAGTTATTCTAGTTCTTCTAGGAAGATGACATTTTTCTCAGGGGGCTACTCTTTGGCTACGGGCTTGCCTCCAACGTCGGGAGCCTTGCCTCCTGCCGACTAATTTCTGGTGTCATCCTTACCTCAAGGTTCTACTTTTACTTAGGATTCGGCGCCGAAAGTTGTATTTTCAAGCCCATAGCCAGTTTGAGGGGCTCGGAACCAGAAGGGGGCCAACCCTGTACAAGCCATCGTGTCCCATTATAGAAAACATCTATTGCTTAGGGCCGGTTTTGTCAAGATTAAATGACAATCTTTCTGAGTGTTTAGCCTTGTTACTCATGTATCACTTTCTTTAGTTTCCAAAAATGCGAGGAATCGTAGGTTTTGTAGGCAGGGGTTGCATATGATTAATACCTAATAGCAAAAAGTGTCTGGTCACGAATTTGTGATAAATGATTTTAATCTTTAATTACCCTGTCACTGTCATTTCAGCTGTGTGTCAGATGTACAGAAACTCTTAGCTTGAATATTTACCATCAACATGTGAGCAAAACTTAACAGGTGTGGCAAAAATCATGAAATTCATGAACCAACTCAATATGCCCCTTTAACATGGTATACCGGCACTTATTTTGATTGCCAGAGAATACTAGTTACCTCTAAGGGGTATTTTGTTCTAATTTTCCCCAGATCCCCACCCCACTGACTGGCCTCGTACATTTAACTCTCAAAGGTTCGAATTTTGCTTTAACGGAGTTGCCAGTCCCACCTTCCATAAACTTATGGAATGCCCCGGAAGTGTTGTCTGGTGTTGTTAAACGCCGGTACGAACAGATAAGTTCTTGAATAAGTTTGTTAATTAAATGCTGTGTGACATGAAAATAGCATAGTTGGATATTTGATGTAAAAACATTAAACATCCAGAAAATAGCCTCAATTCCCGTTAAAATCCATCAAATATTGACCATTTTACAGGGTAATTTCTCTTTCACACTTGTATCATGAATAAACATGAGCTAAATATGCAAAAATGTGATATCATGAGATGGTCATACCACATATTGCTCCTGTTATCCTTTGTTTTTTCAACCTTAATTTCAAAGACACTGGTAGCATTGTTATCCTCTGACGGGTTTATTATGAAAGTTAACATTCTTTCCTTTTAGAAACATTGATATCACTCAACAAACTGTAAACTATCTGATCAGTAAGTAAGAGATAATTTATATAGGGTTCGCAAAAGAAATCTTAAAACTGTGCAACACTCCCATCATTATTTTTGCCTATGCAATGACAATCTTCAGAAACCATCAAACTTTGAAGACGCATATTTTGAAATATTGAAGGACTTAATTCTTTAACTGACAAGTGAAGCTGCTTTTTGGAAGCATATCACACGACATTTAAGTAAATGTAGGAAACTCCAAATTGTCAGTAAACCTCGGAAGCTTCCAGTACTTATTTCAGTGTTAATTACTGTCAATAACTTCAAAGAGAGAAACTTTTACTGCAAGTGAATCAAGGAACTGGCGGGTTGTAAGAAATACAGTGATAGCTTACGTTCCAAACTTTCCCAAGTTCCTGCTCAAAATAGATAATGTCTAGGAAGTAGTTACTGCTATGTGAGAGCTTGTATTTACAAGGAGCACCCAACTTTAACGCTCTTAAACCACAATAGGTTTGAAAAGAAAACCACGGTATCTGTTTTATGTCAGGTTTCAGTTAAATGGTACATCAAAGAGCTGACTAACTTCTTTGTGAGAGATGTGATTTGATTTGGCAAAAATGGTGTTTAAGTTTAATTCATTAATTAAATCCGGAGAACATACTATTTGGGTCTCTACAAACCAAAGAATCCCATTACAGATCCCTTTTATTGAACACATATTCAAAACAAGACAAGTTTTTAAGGGACAACTTTGTTCAGTACATGTGGAACTTCCAATTTTAAATGTGGTTAACCTCTGTTCACACATTGAGTTGGAAGACAGTCTTCCAGCTCCCTTCTTTACACAAGAGACGAAAATCTAGGTTTTGCGGTATCGGTCCTACCTGGTGATCACCGGCTGGGACCGGTAGGACTTTGTGGATAGATATTTTGGCATGTCTAGGCAACCTTATATTACTAACAATTTCTCAAAGGAGATGGGTGTCTTTCTCCCCTTAGACGCCTCCCCCAGCACGGGCCTCTTTCACCCGACGAAAGATTAGAATTCACTAAATTATGAAAATTTTCCAGGATATTAACAGTTCCAAACACATCCCAAAGACAGCACCATTTTGCATCTAGGCAACCTTATATTTCAAAAAAATTTCCCAAAAGGTAGGTTGGTTCACCCAACCAAAAATTATAATTCACTTAATCTTAATTATGAACATTTTCTAAGACATGAACAGTTCTGAAAAAATACACCAAAGATAGCACCATTTTGCATCTAAGCAACCTTAAATTACCAAAAAATTCTCAAAGGGGAGGGGGAGCATGCTCGGGGTCACCCCATGTTTGCCCCCTATAAAATTACCCTGACGCCGCCCCTCCTCATGGCTCTAGGTGACTTGACATTAACGACAGTTCTCAACTGGGTGTTCTTTCTGGTGGAGAAATGATATCTCTCTCGTGGATGTATACAATATAGTGAATGACAACGAAGTTTGGCTAGCCTAGTGTAAAGTTAGTCTATCTCTCAGTTCTGTTATTGTAAGTGCTTCCATTTATATTGGTCATCAATCGTTCCAGAATCTTCTCACATCATACTTCATAAAAAATTCTATCACTACGTTCTCGGACACAATGCATTTATTGAAGAAGACTTGAAAAAGAAAGTTCAAGAGGTGATCATCGCTAAAATTAGAATTTCGAGGAAATCAGTCTTTTCGAAAAAGAAATCGAAGGTTCTAGAAGTGGATGCTCAGAAGGCCTGGGGAAATTCCCAGTTTAGTAATAGCAAAGAAGTCCGGGGAAGGGTTTCGTGTTTGGGCGAAAGTTCTAGCCAGGCCGAAGATCTCGTGTGTTTTTGTTCGTTTCTACTGCTTAGCAGGCTGACGAGATTAGAGTTGGTGTTCCTGTAAAGACAGTACCGCCCCGTAACAGTGTTATCCCACAATTTTTTCTACTTAGGCTTGGTTTATACAATATTCATAACTACTTTTTGAGAATTCTGTCCTCTGATTGGTCAGTTACCCATGTTCGAATCCAGTATAGAGACATACGGTGCATGAAGAGCAACTGTTCGATCAACATGTTTGGACAGTAATTTTGCAAAAACAGCCATGATCTAGTTAACGTATAACAGGTATATACAATGGTACTTCAGTTTAACTACAATTCTTTTTGTTCCTGTCATTGTTCATTGAAATAATAAATGCTTAAACTGACTATAGTACAATGCTTCATGCATGTTTAGGCAAATAATCAGTTCCTACAGGCGATATTCCTGGCTTTTCCAGAGAAAATTAGCAAAGGGGAATATTACCGTGAGTAGGCCCCTAGTCTAATTTAAGTGTGCCAAAACATCGTCTGCTTGTTTTGGTACATTGTTGATAACTGCAGGCAATCAGTTTAGCTGAAAATGGGTTATTTGCCAAATTTTGATCACAGAGAGTAGTGATCCTGATGGGCAATTGTTTTCATCACAAAGACTCTTGGCAAAAACACCATAAAACCCTCCTGCTCTTTGGCTAGGACTACTGAGAATTAGGATCGAGGTGAAGAAGAGAATAAGGACTCACATGGATGTCCGTGGAATTAACAATATGGGGACACTAGTATCATGAGCTTTGGGTAGGACTCTGAGTGACAGCAGGGAGGTGTTAGAGAGGAGATTTACGGCGTTTTATAGACTCTTTGAAGAATGGTTCGTTTCATCTTGTCTTCAAAGTTGTTATCTCCAATACCCAGACCAACTAGGATCAATGGTGCATTGTCAATATGACACTGAGAAGACTTACCGCTTTCGTTGATCTCGTTAACTTTTCGTTGCCAGCCGTCATGCAAAAACGTGAAATTTTTACCTTTCGTCGTTATTCGTCACGCTTAATATCATGCCATTTAAAGTTCAATAAGAATCTTGTCACGACATACTTTTTAAATAGGCTATATTTCTTAAAGGTGACTGAAAATTTGCTAAAAACTGAGAGGAATGTATAAGCTTGAAAACTGTTTCCAGCAGATCACGTATTAAAATAGTGGGGCACACTAAAGTACATTATTTATAAAGGTGCGTTGCCAGCCGTTTTACTAAAATCTCTAATTACAGTTTGATTGGCGAAAACAAACCGAAGTATATATGAACAATGATGTTTGTCTTGGTGTTACTGGAAAAGAGAGGAAGAGATCATCATTTACAAGGTTTAACCAACAAGGATTTGGCAATAGGAACAAAATAACCCTTCAATCAAATGGTGGTGCCTGAAAAAAATTAAATCATTTTCAGGTACATATTGTCTCACAGATTTGGTCGTTGTATCTCCTCTCAAATACCCCTCTGGGAAGAGCGAGAGCACACCATGTTCTTCACAGTTTGCCATTTAGAATTTATATAATTATCATATTTTACTTTGAAAGACATTTTGCATGAAAACAAAAAATATAACTCTTGAATAAATTTGTGGTACAGGTAAATTTAGCTTCAAATGCATATATTCATCACGTCACTCGTATTACTCAGGTAAAAGATTGCTGCATTAAAACCTCTTGATGCCCGACATCTATCTATGAACCTTCACCTACCAGAGCTTTGGTTAATAATGTTCATACGTTATACAACTTTGATTGTGAGAGTTGCAAGCAAAATTTTGCAGGAAAATGATTTGCCATAGTAAAACGACAGTTGTATGGCTCCCCGTGCCCCGCCTAGCTACGGGTCTGGCAATATTATTTGAATACTTCTTAATGCAGAGGCGAAATTATTATAGAGAGAAAAAATGAATAGACTAATACTTTAATAAGTTTATTTGAAATGTTCACACAAGGGTAAAAATCTCGTGCAACAAACAGTCCCTGAATTAGACCGAGAATCATTTAGATGGCAACCCTGGTTGTGCAACATTTTACTTTTTGATCGAAACCACTAAGATGCTGTGTTTTTATTCTGATATGACATCCTTCCGCTGCAGTGAGTGCGGATTTGTCGAACTACCCCTCGCGGCCCGTTTGTTGCCAAGTGACAACTATACTACAGGCATACTTTACTACAGACATGCAGTGCTTGTAGTGATCACACACGAGCTGTGTGTACGTTGCCGCCGCGCCTGTCCCGCGATATGGACGTGGACAGACCAGAACTGGTACGTGTACAAACATCAGTTTCGCGGTCAAAGGACTGGAGTCACAGAAGGGGACTCGAGTCATTTTCTCTGACTCGAGTCTTCAGTTTGACTAGAGTCATGCCATGCCCGAGTCCGAGTCAAGTCAAGTCATTTAAGGTGGTGACTCAAGTCAAGTCATTTCGGGTTCCAGACTCGAGCCAAGTCAAGTCATTTTGCCTGCTGACCAAGTCGTCAAATATGCGACTCGAGTCGACTCGGGTCCGAGTCAGTGACTTTACTTGTTACAACACTGGTCTACACTTCCAAAGTAAATTGAACAGAAAACCACATTTCAAATATGAGTTCGCTCAAGATAATCCAAAACCTGCTCATTGGAAAAGGAACAATAAATTTTCTTCAATAAATACGACAGCCTCAGTGTTTTCAACTTAACCTATAGTTTATATATGCAGATATGATATACGTACGTACGTACGCGTCGCACTAGCTGTACTTACATCATAGTCGTACACTGCACTTAGCTAAGAGGCAGCTCATACTCAGTGTCAGACTTAATTTCGTGTCGTCGCTTGACACCTGCGAGACAAGTACTTTAGGCAGCTTGAGAATAATTCATGGTCAATGAAAATTTTTTTTAAAAAAGGAAGCTTTTTCGCTTCTCTGCGCCAGGGGTCTCTCAGCCAATATGAGTGACGTAATAGCCTGTTCGTATCTGATATAGAGACATGAGCACAATTAATTTCACTGCCTTATTCAAAGGACGCTCATTAATCTGCACTTTATGCTCCAATACAGGGCTGTAGTCGAGTACAACATGCTCGAGTCCAAGTCCGAGTACAAGTCCATAAGTTCAAGTCCGAGTCCAAGTCCAAGCCCGAGAGGCTCGAGTCAAAGTCCATGTCCGAGTCCAGTGTTCTCGAGTCCAAGTCAAAAATTGTAAAACAAGTATAGTATTTTCTGGTATTTAGCTTTGAAGGCTTTATGCACTAAGCTCAATATGTTACTACAAACTGACCAAACAAATCAGAAAAACCACATGCAAAACTGAATGAAATTATAGTAAAAACTGATCAAAATATGCTCTTTGCACAACCATTTCATATATCCTTGTCTATAGCCACAGGGACCATGCAGCTAGAGCTCATTTGTCACAGCCTCATGATCCGACATAAAGAATGGTTTCATCTCATCGTGCCTCTTTCTGTACATAGACATACACATGAGAAACAAATTTTCTGGATATAAACTTTTTATTTATTTTTTTAAATTTAATTTTCAATAAGCGTAAAAACAATTAGGCAAAATACTTGGTCGAATAGAATCAGAATCTAAGAATGCACTGGATTGATCAGATTTTACTCCTGATTATACTGTAATATGTATATACAATACATTAAATAAAATAAAAGGAAATAAAATAAAACAAAAATAAAATAAAATAAAAATAAAGTAAAATAAAATAAAATAAAATAAAATAAAATAAAATAAAAAAAAATTAAAATAAAATAAAATAAAATAAAATAAAATAAAATAAAATAAAACAAAATAAAATAAAATAAAATATATTTTTTTAATTAACTTCATCTAATGATTTTCCATAATCTTCAACAAAATCGATGAACAAATCCTATAACATTTAAATAGATACACATCAGTGAGTTTATGTACAATGGCGATAAGTGAAAATTGGGAACTTTCATAACAAAGAATTCTCTAGAGTGCAACTGACATATTTACAACAAATCTAAATGAAATCAAGATAATTATCATATCACCTCCCAGTAACGTTTCATTGTTTGACTTTTTATACCTACACATAAAGATATATACATAAATATACACGTACACACATACATATACATAATATATATATATATATGTATATATATATGTATATATGTATATATATCTATATATATATCTATA